>JAOBAT010094883.1:0-16910 GCA_026413305.1 Hydrozoanthus tunicans | reverse complement strand
TTCTATTCTCTCATAGAAAATAGATTTGTAACCAATCAGAGCGCGCGTTACATCAGGATTATTTTCTAATATATCATCTAAGGGCCAGAAAAAATTGACCGTAAAAACTTAGTGACCGTATTAACAAGGTTTTTTTTTATTATAAGAAAGTGTAAGGCCATTCAACCAGCAGACCAAGAAAAAGGGACTGTTATGATTCTCAAAGGTGGTGATGTTAACGAGGTGACAGTTAGGCAGGGTTTCACTATAGCTAAAATACATCAAGCCCAGAAACCTTGACACAGCATTTGAGCCCAACAGAAGGGACTAGGGCAGAAGCAACAGATTTTATTCTCCTGTAAAATGGTTTTGAAGAGATAATTTAAAATAGGAATATGTAACTGGGTTCACACTGAAAATGAGGAATAACTTCCATGACTTTTCCATGACCAAATGCTTTTTCCATGGAAAAAAAAATCCACTCCAAGAAATACTGTAAGCAACTGACACTTTAATCAAACTCTAAACACATAATACACCTTCGAACACTATAATAACATTGTGTAATGTTCTTAAATTAAGAGAAAAACACTTAAATCTGTTAATTTAAGACAGACTCATCATATGGTTTTAAATTTTAAGTTCGTTTTTTTTCCAACAAAATCAAAACCATTTATAAGTTAAATTCCATGACTTTTCCATGACCTTGACCATCATTTTACCCAATTCTATGAACCCTGGAGAATGTACAAAGATTAAGAGTCTTTCACATCCTTTTTTGTCTAATGCAAAAACATTACTTTGAATGAAACCCTAAATAATTTATTCTCTCAAAAGTAATAAAGAGGTATTCAGGATAATTTAAGGAGAGTTTCAAACTTCATCAAAAGGCAATTACTACACAGTTTTTGCACTATACCCTTCAAACACAGACTAAGAAGGAAGCAAACCTAGCTAGCTGGTACAAACCCTAATAATCTTACATTATAATTCCTAAAATATAAGAGGAGCTCCCTTTGATACAAGCCTATTGGTTTCCTGCAAACTCCTTGCCTGCATTACTTAATATTAGGTGTATATGTATATGTATTTATAGAAAAGGCAAATAAATAAACAAACAAACAAACAAACCTGCTGCTGTCCAAAAGCTGTTTGCCCAAATAAGGTTGACCCTGTAGATGTAGCTGGCTGCCCAAATGTGGACCCTACTCCGCCGAACAGCCCTGAGCTCTGTGTAGTTGTTGGGTTTGTACCAAACAAACTCTACACACAAAGAAAACCAGTCAAAAGTTTAATCTAATTTAGACGTAATTGTATGAGAGACAAGAGTAAGCTTTTAACATTTTTATACATTATAATCAACCATTTCACTCCCAGTCGATTACTAACTAATTTTTCCTTATATTACAAAACACAAACAAATTAAATAAGACATGTATTCAGTGATGAGAAAAGGAGAACTGATCACACAAATCATACTATTCAAAATGAAAAGTAGAATTCCTTAAAAGTTGTGAAGAGCCCTTTAAAGTGACCATTTCATCTTCTTTAACTTTCCATTCACAATGTTGACAATTTCACAAGCACTAATAACTGAAAAAGTTATCCCTTTCTTGAATGAAGTGCCCATTACGCCAGCCTTTATCTCCAATTTCCCTAGTATTAAGCAGGTGAGAGTCTTTGACTCCCCTGGAAAGCCACTAACCCATCCGGGTTAGCCCTAGCTGAGGCTTTCACTCATTTATACAGCTGAATCCCCTGGAACAAGTTGGGTTAAAAGTCTTTCTTAAGGACACAACACAGCACTTGGTCTGCCTATTGCCACAAACTTTCCTCCTTAGGAATATGAGTTAAACCATTGAGTTACTGCGTTACCAACTTGAGTTTCAAAACCTGGCAAAAAAGGTCGACGTATAATCTAAATACTCACAGGTGCTGCTGAAGAAGTCTGTCCAAACAATCCTCCACTTGCCCCAGTTCCAAACCCTGTGGTCCCAAATGCTGAGGATGTAGCTGCGCTAGTGGGGGCAAAGAGGCTCCCAGGTTTTCCAAAAATACCACCACTCTGCTGTGTCTGCTGCTGTCCAAATAATCCTGTTCCAAATGTACTCCCTGTTGGCAAAAAGGAAGATAACAAAATGAAAGGCAAAGTGTATTAACATATCCTTAACTATAACTATGGTAACTGGTTCACAAGGTGAGCACACTCTTTTTTTGCAATCCTTCCTAAACTCTCACTGACAGCTTGCAATCCTTACAATGCTTCAACAAAGGTAAAAACCAATAACTGCAGGCTGTCAGACAGTGGAATGGTCAAATTACTGACAAGTTAACTTCTGTAAAACTAGTTACCAAGTTTCTCACAAAATGGAATGCGACTTGACCAATACTAAAAGATTTTTACTTGTTCAGTACTTTGTGGGGGCAAACTGGAGTTGCTCTTACACAGGCAGTAAAATTCCCTACACTGGCAGTAGTAACCCCTACCCTGGCAGTAATAACCCCTACCCTGGCAATAATAACCCCTACCCTGGCAGTAGTAACCCCTACCCAGGCAGAAGTAACCCCTACCCTGGCAGTAGTAACCCCTACGGCAGTAGTAACCCCTACCGTTGCAGTAGTAAACCCTACCTTGGCAGTAGTAACCCCTACCCAGGCAGTAGTAACCCCTACCCAGGCAGTAGTAACCCCTACCCTGGCAGTAGTAACCCCTACTCTAGCAGTAGTAACCCCTACTCTGGCAGTAGTAACCCCTACCCTGGTAGTAGTAACCCCTACCCTTGCAGTAGTAACCCCAACCTTGGCAGTAACTCATACCTTTATTATTACCAAAACCTGGTTTGATCTGCCCCTACCTGGCAATAGTAACCCCTATCCTGGCAGTAGTAACCCCTACCCTGGCAGTAATAACCCCTACCCTGGCAGTAGTAACCCCTACCCAGGCAGTAGTAACCCCTACCCAGGCAGTAGTAACCCCTACTCTGGCAGTAGTAACCCCTACTCTGGCAGTAGTAACCCCTACTCTGGCAGTAGTAACCCCTACCCTGGCAGTAGTAACCCCTACCCCGGCAGTAGTAACCCCTACCTTGGCAGTAACTCATACCTTTATTATTACCAAAACCTGGTTTGATCTGCCCGAGGGTAGAAGTAGTTCCACCTACTCTGGCAGTAGTAACCCCTATTCGGCAGTAGTAACCCCTACTGTGGCAGTAATAACCCCTACCCTGGGAGTAGTAACCCCTACCCTGGCAGTAGTAACCCCTACTCTGGCAGTAATAACACCTACCCTGGCAGTAGTAACCCCTACCCAGGCAGTAGTAACCCCTACCTTGGCAGTAGTAACCCCTACTCTAGCAGTAGTAACCCCTACTCTGGCAGTAGTAACCCCTACCCTGGTAGTAGTAACCCCTACCCTTGCAGTAGTAACCCCAACCTTGGCAGTAACTCATACCTTTATTATTACCAAAACCTGGTTTGATCTGCCCCTACCTGGCAATAGTAACCCCTATCCTGGCAGTAGTAACCCCTACCCTGGCAGTAATAACCCCTACCCTGGCAGTAGTAACCCCTACCCAGGCAGTAGTAACCCCTACCCAGGCAGTAGTAACCCCTACTCTGGCAGTAGTAACCCCTACTCTGGCAGTAGTAACCCCTACTCTGGCAGTAGTAACCCCTACCCTGGCAGTAGTAACCCCTACCCCGGCAGTAGTAACCCCTACCTTGGCAGTAACTCATACCTTTATTATTACCAAAACCTGGTTTGATCTGCCCGAGGGTAGAAGTAGTTCCACCTGAAGAAAACCCAGATGTTGACCCAAACAACCCTCCTGTTTGCGATGTAGCTCCTCCACCAAAAAGTGACCCCCCTGCAGTTGATGTGGTTCCCGCTGTTGCAGAGCCACCTTTTCGACCTGCTTGGTAATCTTCCATTCTCAGTTCCTGGCACAAAAAAGTATACCCAAAGCAGCCTGTGTTAGCAATCTGGTTATACACTCACCCACCCCCCCGCCCTTTACCCTACAACACCCGATGATTATAAGCTTTTTTTACAGGTATAAACTTTAATTGAGGAACTCATTTGTGAATCAAGAAGCCTCCATCCTCCATACTGCAGTTTGGTTATCAAACCAAAACTGTTGCCAAAGGTTTGTCCTTGTGTCCTTTCAAAGTTTTTTTCTAATAGTGACAGTTTGTTGTTAATCTGGTTAATATTCGGTTGGATGGGACTTGGAGGTACATCATCAAAACTTTGAGGCTATTTTTCACATCACTTTCACTCAGCTCATATTTTTGACAATGATTGGTGGTATGATTACACAGGGCAACCAATTCGAAATATGACTGACAAGAGTACAGTACCAGCTTCTTGAGGCTAGGCGAGTTAATTGCTTCATGAAAACAATCACAGATACTGTGGTTTTTGTACAACAAACTCAACTCTAAAAAAAGCTGGAAACTGGCTTTGTAGGCTGCTTAAAGCTACTTGTTTCTTCCAAGCAAGACAAAGACCTTTTGAAAACAGCTATAGTTCGTATTTTTACTAAGTAAATTCAAGACCAACAAATGTTAGAGTTTTCATATATTAATTATTTAATATGAGTTTACAGTAATGCAAAATTGCTAACTCTTATGCCAAGAAGAAAGCAACTTACCTCCAAACTCTTTGCCTCATATTCCTTCATAACTGTTATGCATTGGTGTCGAATGCTGACATTTGTGGTTATCCCATTCTTTACCAACTGATCTGTACCAGTCACAACCTAGAATGGTTATGAATGATGGTCAACACATCCATCTAACACAGACTCAACTCTTCTATACCTTAAAGTTTTGTACATTTATTAGATCAACCCTTGCCATTGGTCATCATGGGGGACATAGATTAGGGAACTGATGCACATCACATCAAAATAAAAATGATTGCATGTGGGAGTGCACTTTGAAGAGTATTATGTAAAAAGAAAAAATAATGTAGTTATGATGTTTTACATACATTAAACTTCACTGGCGTGCCTGATGTCGCTGCAGTTTGAGTTCCAAAACCTTCAAAGCAACAAAACATAATATTGCTTGAGAGCCATAGATCCATTGAATGATCAACACTATCTCCTACAAGGATTAACTCCAGGGGGTACTTCGGGGTCAAAAGGGTAGGGATGACCGTCAGAAAGGTCCCCAAAATACCCTAAGAAATAACAAGGGATAAAAATTTTCTACCATAAAAAATACTTCTTGGTTTTAAAGTTACCCTAAAAAATACCAACTGAAAGCTGAAATTTCCCCTGGGTAGCTGGCACTAGGTCCCCTCATGTTGTGCTAAACGTGATATGCAGTGAATAAAGGCACGTGCGTAGTAAAACGTTCACCAAAGGACGTCTTTTAAAACTTCTTATCCGTATGCACGTTTGCTAAAACACGAGATTACAAGCAGTCCATAGCTTGGCGATTTTAAACCCTTAAAAAATACAGGACTGGCAATTTTAACACCTAAAAAATATGACGGTCATACCTACCATCCCAATATAGGGAGTACCCCCCCGGGGATGAGCTACAATGGTTGTCCCATTACAACTTGATATATATAAGTATGGTAAGTAATTTAATCTCTAGGGTTATAAAATCCTGGGGGAGGAGAGGATGACAACCCTAAGAAAGGCTGTTTCATCGGTTGTATTTTTGTTTGATGAATGTCTGGATTTTTTCACAGGGTTCCCCAATTTTTTTCCACTGCTCTTGAAGTTTAGTTTTGATTCCTGCAATTTCACCACATCTACAACAGGCCGGCTTCCACACTTTTAAGAGGAACTCCCCGAAAATTGTCTTAATCTCCTGATTTCCAGCTTTCTCTCATAATTATTCCCAAGATGTTTATGTAAAACTCCTGAAACAGCCTTTCTTAGCGCCGTCATCCCACCTCGACATACCTGAGAAACTGGTTGATAGGCCAGTGCCTGTCCCTCCAAATAAAGAAGATTGTTGTGTAGTTGTTGCAGAGCCAAAAAGCCCCCCTGGTTTGCTTGTTGCTGAGCCTGTACCAAACAGGTTCCCTAAGGAAAGACAATGTGTTAATTCATTCAACAACTATTTCAGCCCCGGCCAGTTTATCCACATGTAACTTTTTATTATAAAATTAATATAATTCATACAAAACAGGCCCAGTATTTTGTAATGAGAAAATGGAATTTGATCAAATAACTAGAAAAATATTGGCAATGAAAATGAAAATTATTCTAGGCTTGTAATAGAAAAATTATGAGTTCTAGTTGGGTGAATTAAGCAGTTGATGATTGGATAGGCAGTTGGGTTATTGCTGGCCAACAAAATCCAAACTGGTGGCCCTGCACTGTGCCCTTCGAGTTTTTATCCTAAAATTAACACCCAAACTACCTATAAGCACGCTAGATTGGGGAAAAAAGGGTTAACAAATGGTGTCTCTAGGGAATGCGAGAAAAGCAAGAACAGTCTCTCTAAGTTTTTAGTGTTTAGGAACTGTGGGAAAAGTTAGCTAATTCTAAACTTGCTGAAAACTGATTCTGGCCACTAGCAATAAAAAATGCATAAAACAGTGTTTTCCCTAAATGAAAGTAAGTTTGCAGACTTTTAGTAATCTACTGATAATGCTAAAAATTATTTTTGATACCACTATAAGTATTTTGAAACTAAGGACATTTAAGAAAATAATTTTTGAAATCGGTTGTATTCTCGACTTTTTATACACATTTGAAGTTCAAGTTTTGTTGGTTCATGACCGGGTTTTAAGGGGACTGGGTTATGATGTCACAACCCAGTCCCCCAAAAACGTGGTCATCAAACCAAGATGTCTGAAAATTTTGTTTGAGCCACTGTAGAAAAGACAATTTGACTGAGTTTTGCAGAAGTACTTTAAATTGTAATTGAAATGATTTGATCCACAAAAAGATGTTAATGTTATATGCACTTTAACTATTACAAGTGTGGCAGAGTTTTGCTTTTTTCACTGACATTGGATTGCTTTCAATTGGTCATTTACCATGATTTTCTTATAATCATATGTGACCTCACTGGAAAACATACTTAACAACTACTGCCATCATTGACTCAGAGTTTTACTGGACATACAGAGTGAGCAGATTCAATATGACAGATGTAAAGCAGGATTAGACAAGAACTTGACCAAAGACTCAGCTCCCTGTGTGAGTCTGTAGCTTAGTCAGTAGAGCATCTGACTGGGAGTTGCTGGTTCAAGTCCCCTAAGTGACTCAGATTTTTTTATTAGCATTAAATTTGATTTAGAGCACTTTCTTTTAAACTTGAATGCCAAAGTTGCAAACTTCCATTCGAAAACAAATGCAAATTAGAACCACTAACAAACCTGCTGTTCCAAAACCAGTGGTGGAACCTGTGCCGAATACTGAACTCTGTTGGGGGGTGCCAAAAATGCTCGTTTGTGTCTGAACTGCGGCTCCACCAAGGTTACCAAAACCAAAACCTGTCGCTATACACAAAAAGTGTAATCTATTACATTTTTCCATAAAAAGGAAATTTTCCAGGGTTCTTCTTCCCCTTTGCTTAAGACAATATTCAAGGACTTTTCGAGGTAATTTCAAGGTGGGCTGAAATGTTTCAAGGTCTCAATATATAGGAGACACAGTAAAAAAAAGTCAGTTCGAGCATCAAAACACAAACTTTTTTCCAGATGTTTTTTTTGACACATTCACACTAATGTTTCTTAAGGAGGCAAAAAATCTACAGAAAGCATACACTAAGTGGAGTGCAAACTTATAATTCAAGGATTCTTCCAGATCGCTCTTAAAAAAAACAGTTTTCAAGAAATTCCAGGCCTGGAACCAAAATTTTCCCAAATTCTAGGATTTCAAGGTGGCATATGAACCTTTGGAAAATGGGAGAGTCAATTTGTTAACCAAAAGTGTAGATCAATTCACAAAAATCACTTAAAACTATAAAAAAACTTTGTTGTTTGTTGTTAAGAAACAAATTTTCTTCACATCAAGGACCAAAAACGTATCACATCTACAATCTAACATTACTTTGCACAATATTGTCTTGAACAAGCTCAAAAAGACAGAAAATAGAAATCTCAATCAACTAACATAACAACTTATATACAAAACATGGTACTTTTGACAAAAATGCTAGGAATTCCAAACATACAAATTTACAATTATCAGAAGTTTCAAAGTAAAAGGAACCGACTGAAATATTAAGTTTTAAAACATGACACTTTGCTTAAGCCTTATATATACATGGGTATGACTTTGCAAATGCTGTTGACCAAAACAGCATTGTAACAGAACTGGAGGTCACCCTACCTCACCTTAGCTCATGCAAAATTGACCTAAGAAGAGCATTAAATCATAGAAATTTTATGCCCTATGGAGGGTGTATTATATTATATTTATTATAGCTGTCACAAATTACTGTACTGTACCTTGTGTAGTGGGGTTGTTTTGTTTGAATACACTGCCTGCCCCACCAAATAATCCTCCTGCAGTTGATGCATTTGTACTTCCAAACAGTCCTCCTGTTTCTGTCCGTGGGGTCTGGCCAAACAAATTTGTAGCAGGCTTGTTTGCAAACAGAGATGTATCTGTAATGCAAAACACATTTTTAGGTTTTTTAAAATCATTATTTCTCCATCTAATCATACATCAATATCTTTGGCCAGATTACATGCTTGGTACTTAGCAATTCCTGATGTCACTACACAAAAAAACATTACAAGGGACTTTAATGGTTATCCTTAATATTACAACTTTATAAATTTTGTGAGAATTTAAGTGCATACCCTTCATTTGTGAAACCTAAAAATGAAACTTACTTGTCTGCCCAAAGGGTGAGGCTGTGTTCTGTCCAAAAAAGGCAGCTGCGAAATAAAATAACATAAGTCTAACTAGAAGTAATCATAGATTAGTGACTAGTACCCACTCTTCCTCATCAAACAGAATAAACCTTACATTTTAAGAGAGTTAAGACCACATTTGAAATATTTGGGATTACTATCGAACCATTTGAGTTATCATAGTTAATCTAGGGACCAGTTTTGAAAGCCGGCAAACTTCTAATGAGAAACACAAAGAATAGGCAAATATGGTTTGTTGTAGATTGAACGAACTGTAACCATGCACATTCTTTGTTTCAGGTGTTAGTGAGAATGTTTTAACTGGCTACTTGTTGATTTGCATCTTAAAACCTTTTGTATTTTGTGCACCTTCAGCACTAGTATATTAAACAAAAAAAACTGAGGAACTAAGATCTACAGCAATTTCATAACCAGTCCCTAGATTAACTATGGAATTATGTAAAACCTGTAGTGTGATTGCACGTGAATTATGGGAGTAAACGCAACTAGCCAATTGATCAGGGAATGCTCCAGGAGAACTATGAAATAGCTTGTGTTTGTGCAAATGGGGTCTCAGAAGTATTTTTCTTACAAGTATTTTCTTATAACAGTTTTAAACTAATTACTATTTTAACAATGAAACTTAGGGAAATTGGTTGTGAAAACAAATAAAATAATTTCAGTGGCTCCATATAAAGCCAATTAAGGCTGTTACATGTTTGACTGTTATGGGATTCCTGGCCACAATTTAATGACAAAACCCGTAACACACAAACCGAATGACATGTCGAATGCTTTACTAAGGTTAAAAGCAGCCGCAGCATTTTATAAATTGAAACTTGACTAGGTTTCTTGAAAATACCTTAAAGAAACTAAAATTTAAAAAAACGATTTTAGGCCTATACATAGCCATTTTCAATAAACCAAGATATTTCGTAGTTTGTTCTCATCATTTGATGACGACACTTTGATTCCAAACGAGCCCTGAAACTATTGACTCGGCAGGCTTTCGAAAGAAATAAAAAAGCTCACAAGCCGATCGTTATTCAAGTCATCTAAATGATTAAACAAATGTTAAGTTATCGATGCCTATGCCAATCACAACGAGTTTGGCTATGATCAGATTAAAATCCTAATACTTACATGTGGTTGTTCCTAACGTTGAACCAGCACCAAACGGGGTACTGGCTCCGCCTGCTCCAAACATCCTGATAATCCAATCTCAGTATCAGTTGCAATTTCTGCTGGTTCAAACCATGTGAAGGAAATCTGGTGTAAAATGTCTTGATGTTAACAACCAAAAACGCTTTGATCGTCAACACGTGAATGACAGACTGATTTTGAATTTCGAGATGATACCCTCTCGGCAAGGTTGCAGATAAAAAGTAAGATGAAAGCCTTCTGCTATGACACTTCTTCTATATACAAAAAAATAATAAATATTTTAAACGATTACATCTTCAAAAAGCCCCCCTGGTTTGCAGTTCGAACTGGATTTGAGCAGTTATATCTCTTCCGCGCGCAATCAAATTATTTTAAATTTTCCCATAGTGCACTACTACTTCTACATCTGGAACGTCGTGTAACGTAAACATAATTCCCTATCAGAACCCGGGCTTCTCCGAGCAACATTCGTCTGGGGTTAGTTCAAGGCACGCATTACACGTGAAGTTCACACATTTTTGACTCATTCACGTATCACGTCCGCGTTTCTGAAATTCGACGATTTTCACGCATTTTCGGTTTCACTCTCAATTCCGGTTCTACCCCGATTTTCTTCGATTTTAGTTTCCAGTTTGAATTGAAAGTTTCTTGTCAGTGCATGCGGTTCAAAGGAAAATTTGTGTTGTGTTTTCCCGTCTTGTCTTACGGGAGCAGGGAGTGCTCGCTAAAACTTTTCACATTAATCGACAATTAAACAACTTCGTTTGTAACTAACCAACAAAACTTCAAAACTACGGTAAACTACAGTCTACTCCACTGTGCGTGATCGGCATCTTCGAGCTAAACTTGCCACGGTAATGTTCCTAAGTCACATAAAATAGAACAAAAAGTTTTGTAGTCTTAGTCCTAGCAAGCTAGCAATCACCAATTGCAAAGACAATTCTTTCTACTTGCCTGGTAGATGTGTTAACTTGAAGCTAGGCCGCAGTGCTTTACAGAGCCGGGGGAAGGGGAGGGATAACCGTCGCGCGGAAAACTCCCCCAAATACCCTAAAAAATACCATGGAATAAAAAATTTTCACCCTTAAAAATATCTCTCGGTTTGAAAATTACCCTAAAAACTTGAATTACAAAAGAAAAACCACCCTTACTCAAATCCATGACTTGGCCAGGGCCAGCCTTCACCAAAGTAACCATAATGCAAGTATTAGGAGCAACTGTGGACAGCTGTTTCGTCCTGTTAGGACTCATCAGCACGGTACAGCTTTTCAGCTACAAGCAAAGAGCTACAAGGGCGATTTAATACTGAGCCCCAACTGCATGCATGTGGGAGTTTGGTTTGGGTATGCCAAACATACCTCAGGCAACGCGTGCGGAGAGAGGAACCAAAAAGAGGACTTAGGTGGTCTAAAAATACAAAAAGAATAATTTCAAATGAAAAACCACCTTTGCGCAGCTCCACGGCTTGGCCAGGGACTACGCGCATGCGCAAAACCTGCTTCACCCGAGCAACTACAATGCAGGTAACAGGGACTGCCATGGACAGAGGTTTCGTCCTGTTAGCATTCATCAGCACGGTACAGCTTTTCAGATTGAAGATTGACTTGTTTTGCTAAATAACTAGCGAGTTGGCGCTAAGTTCCCTCGTATTGCGTTGAACTTGATGTGCAGTGAATAAGACGCGCGTATAATAGGACGTTCGCCAAAGGACTTTTGTCTCAGTTTTTACTAGCACGAACGTTTACTAAAACAAGGGACTGCAAGTAGCTTAATAGACCAGGCACTTGTTTTAACATCGTTTTTTTAACAACCCTAAAAAATACCGGACTGCCACTATTTAAACCCCTAAAAATACGACAGTCATACCTACTACCCCAATGTATGAAGTACCCCCGGGGGGTACTTAAAATTCTATAGCAAAGGTCATTTTAGCGCGTTTAGTAAGTTTTCCAAAAATATCTGCTTTGATCAGACGTGAAAGCTATAACTTTAATTAGAATACAGCTATATTACAGTTATAACATCGGGCTAGCTAGAGTCTCAGAGATTCTAAAACAAAGTACATAATTATCCTTATTAGGTTTAGTTACCCTTGTTGTAATTTTCTTTTCATTTTCAAGAGCTTTCTAAGTTTGATTTTGATTTCGAGAAAAAAAAGTGGCAATTTTTGTCACTTTTTTGAAAAGAACCAAAATGTTAAACACTCAAACCACGCAAAGTTTGTTTAGAAAGTCCCAAGATAACCAACAAGCTACAAAAAAAATAGCTTGACCTCTGTATAATTTGCATCAAGACAAGATATTCGAAAGGGAAGTCACCAATCAACATATCTGACCTCCAACGATAAGCTAGGTGTCACCAAAAAGTCGACTTGGTCACGTGAAAGCACGCAGTAAAAAAGCTGTGTAGAGTTTCAAAGTGTGCTTGAGGCAGCTTGGAAACTCTTTCAGTGTTTTTGCTCATGTGATGTGTAACACAGGTTTCTAAAACACTTTCTTGAACGAAAAGGAAAGTGTTATACAAGACATATTAATACAAGTTTCGCAAAGCTGAGGTAATAAATTTTTATTTTGCCATGCAATCTATTTTATTTAACAAACAACACGTGCAGTAACGTTCTTTAAGCTAAACAACATATAGCTTTTTGAACTAATTCAAACGTAGGCACAGGAAGAAAACGTAAGAAGTTTTTGTTATAAAACGATTGCACCAGCCTTTTAGAAAAACCCTATGTAAAAAACTAGCATTTATTTTTTACAATCAGTTAATCCTAAACTCACATACAGATTTTGGCGAAAGTTCTACTCAGCTTTGCCGAGTTTTAGTTTTTATTTTCAGGGGTCCACAAACTAGTTAGAATTTGGCCAGTGAAAATACACCCATTTTTACTACGTAAGATCATATTGTTTTGCTTCAATAATAACTATTGGAAGTATATTATTGGAAACAGCTCTATTGATTCAGAGTTCCTATTAGAGTTTGCATAATGATTTTCAATATCCTAAACTACGTTTTCTCTATTTTTGTGCTAATGGAAAATATACTACTAGTTTGTACTAGGGTGTTAGCGCACCCCTCCTATAAGCACAGCCGCTTTCCGACCGCTGGGAGCAAGCTGCTTTGTGTTTAATTTACGCAGAACGAAGCCTTAAGTTTTCAGAAAAATTCTCTTAAGAACCTATATCGATATTTCTAGTTAGTTATGTTTCTTTTAAGTTGAGCTATCTCTAGAGTTGGTTTTCAAACCAATAGTTTTTACAGAAGTTCTTGAAAGAAGCTTAAGCTAATAAGTTTCGCTTATAGCTAATTTTAGCATCTAGAGACAAGGCTAAAGAGCTGCGTTGTAGACATAAGATATGTGAGAAAACGATTAGACTGCACTTTATGGCTACTTCTATACAAACTCTGTGCTGAGCCTTAGCAGCAAAGCCTTCCAATTACCCAAGGTAAAACTTATGATCGTTTGCTGACTCACTGCTTGTTCTACCATTTGCTATTCCTCATAATCAGTATAGGACTGGAACGGCGTGAGTCGAACTTATCCTATCAACTTATGGAGACTGAGTGTGGACAGTTCCACGATTGACCTCTCTCGATCCTATAACTACTTGTGCTGTAAGGCCGAAAACTCACATGAGTTTATGAAATGCGTTTTCATTTTTTTGGCAAATATATTTGATTTTGGCAAATTTTTCATTTTTGACAGAATCAAAAGTGCTTTCATTGCGTGATATTCATTAGTTAATCCTTTATAACGTTATCATAATGAAGGATCCAATGAAAGAATAGATTTATCTTCTCCGATCTAATGGATACTGATATGTGATTTAATGAAAGAAAATATAAGTTTAATAAAAGATATTTACTCAAAGTAAATGGTTAGTTCGTTGATCTTATCTTGTTTCTTTAATTTGATCTTTGTTAATGCATCTTCTTTTGAGTATCTTACGTATCTTGACTCTGAATGAAACCTTTTTCATCAATAATACTTTCGATAAACCAACGTTTATTTTTGACATCGTCTTTGAGTTTTAGTTTGTTCTCTCAAGTTTGGAAATCCTTTTCTCTAGTTGTTTTTTGTTTTCAATATTGACTATTGTGTTTTATATTTTTTGTCTTCAATGGATTCGATTTAATGTTTAGTAAACGTTTGCCATCTTTTTTTGGAATATTCTTCAATGTATCCGTTTTCGACTTTTTCTAAACTCTTTTTGTCGTTACTTGGTGTATTAATAATCAGTTCTATCTTTGGGCTTTTGTCTTTGTGTTTGAACACTTGGCTTTTGTTGCTCGATAGGTGCCACCTTTAGCGCATTGTTAGTTCTTCACATGTTGACCCTACATAGACCTTATCGTTTACATGATAGAGGGTATTTTCTAGGTGGAAGCCATCCATGATTTCTATATTGATACCCTGCTCATATCCAGTGTCAAAAGAGCCTTTCAAATCCATATCATCCATTAAATCAGACAAACTAGATTTACCCTCAGCCATTGCTTTAAATGAACGACTCGTAATGATATGTCCAGGGAATTTTCCCTTATCTTGTTTACCAAAGGATCGCCAATTATGATTGGTTGAAAAAATCATACGACCGTCTCCAGATCTGAAACAATAGCTTTTCCTATTTATCAAAACATGTTCAGACTTGTCAGCGGGGAATCCCCTGGATTTGTTTCTTGGTATTCAGTCACGCAATGGGACCACGAAATTAGGAAAGTGAATAGGGTAGTAATCAAAGCTTGCAGCGATTCTGCTTTTTTACCCTATATGAAAGCACTTTTGATTCTGCCAAAAATGAAAAATTTGCCAAAATTAAATATATTTGCCGGAAAAACGAAAACGCATTTCATAAATGCATGTAAGTTTTCGGTATTACAGCAGAAGTAGTCCTATAGATACGTTGGTGTATTCTATCACATGTATGTGCTAGCTCTTAGTCTAACCAGGAGCTAAAGTCACCAAATAGCAGATATTTCATACATATTACGACAATACGTTTCAATAGCTTTGTTATCGATCGAGACTTGATGAAGTTATAGAGCGGTTCCCATCCTTCTCGCACTTTCAAGACCAGGAGATTGAATCTTCTGTCATTACCAGCAGGAATGCTTTCTTTTACTTTCTTGTTGTGTGAACGATAGGTTTTCTTCGTTCTTTTACTATCACTCTGATACCCTTGGTTGTCGTTGTGTTGGAGAGACCGCATTTTGTTCTTCATGACACTAAGATCTTCTTTTCCTGTTGTAGATATCATTGCAACCAGCCACAGAGAATTAGTTACAGCCGCTTTTCGGAACTGATAAATGTGCCGATATTTCATGCTCTCCAACAATACATCCTCGCTGTCTTTCTCGGTTGAGGTAACTTTAGTATTGTGGGATTCTTCAAAAGTTTCACAATTAGAAAGATTCGGTGGTTCAGGGCCCAAGACTGCGTTATTATCGGTAGACACAAAATCTGGGTTGTGTTTTTCTACTGATATGTTGTGTCATTCCTGTAGATGAGACGTAAGATGTTCAGAGACGTCATACATGAAGTAGCCGAGCACTCTAAGGCCTTGTGCAAGAGATTTTGTCCCTGTTTTGCCAAGTCCTGTACGAATTATCTTCATTGTGGAAAGTCAACGCTGTGATCTATGGCTTACCTACGTGTTTATTACCCAGTACTGGGTTGTTCCTATTTTAATGCCTCCAAATGTATCCAATCATCAAACGTTGTCATTTTGATCACGTGTGTGATACATGGGTAACATGTGATGCTTAGATAAAAGACAATTCCAACTAAAAAACACATCTTTTAATAATCTGAAGTTCCCCTTCACTAACGTATCTTGTGACCTGACACTGCTGTCAAAAGTGGTTATTCTATACAGTCCTTTACAAATTCCTTTTGTTCGCTATACCAATATATCACCAGAGACTGAGTCTGTTTAAGCATTATCATTTTGTATTTAAAATGGGAACTAAACGACCAGACATATAACATATAAAAAAAGATCACTCACTCATTTTTTAGAGAAGAAACATCTATAGCTGGAGTAGCACTTGATGTGAAATCGGTAGACAAAAGAGGAAAGAAATGTTTAATTGTTGTAACATAAGTAGAAGACGATACTGAGTATACAAAGTCAGGTCTTTTAGACGTAGCTAGAAAATACGCCCAGGAAGTATATTGTCTATATTTAGAACAAAGATTGTAAACAACGATTAGCTTTGCAAGTATACACGTTTGTGACTGTACAATACCATATATTAGGGAATAAAATCTCATCTGACTCATTTGCTGTAAAATCTACAAAGATACAGAGATCATACACAAGCTGCTGTTTCTTTGAGAAAATTATTTACAAGAGCATCTATCTACAAGTTTGGCTGCAAGATGAACAGAAATTAATTTGATTATGAATCTTGTGGTAGTGAGGGCCAGAATTCCTACAAAGACAAACTCTGTTGAGGGGAGTGCAGTGAGTGATGAAAGGATGAAGAGAGTGAAGCGATGAGTTCAAGGTTGGCACTGTTGATGATCGTGAAGATATATATTTGGTACGAACTTTAAGACGAAGCTATTGCCCGACGTCAGGACGAGCTACAAGAACTTGCAAGTCAGTTCTTAAAAAAAGGGTAATTCTGAGAGAGCTGAGAAATTAAGGCTCAAAACAGGTTGATTCCTATTTTTAGGAAAGAACTGCGAAACATTCTAATGGAGAAACTTGAATGGATGCACAAAATGAAGAGTGATCATTACTGTCACAAAATAGCCAGAACAAGAGACGATCTAATGGATACTGACGATTATCACTGGTTCGAGGTGACTGAAACAGCTATTCAATTCGGGAGGGGTCAAGGTGACAGCTTGAGGGTAATTAACACCTCATTAACACATTCCTAACATTCCTGGTTTTCCAGTGGGGGGGGGGGGGAGGTA
>JAOBAT010094872.1:0-16910 GCA_026413305.1 Hydrozoanthus tunicans | reverse complement strand
CCCCCCCCCCCCCCCCCCCCCCCACTCCCTAGACTGGGATGGTAGGTATGACTGCATATTTTTAAGGGTCTGGTATTTTTGTGGGTTGTTAAATGAAACCCTATTTTAAACCAAGAGCCACATATTTTTAGGGTTTAAAAACATGAAGCTATTGGACTGTTTGCAGTCACATGTTTTAGCAAACATGTGTACTGAACAAAAGTCCTTTGGCCAACATAAAATCACGTGTGCGCCTTTGTTTACTGCATATTTAACTTGAAGTTGTGATAACAATTTTAAAATTTTCTTTAATAGAAAGTCTTGCAAGAAGACCACTCCCAGAGACACCACCACAAGAACAGTTTAGTAATGTACAAAAATGGAGCTCAAAAGAAGACTTAATCATTTCTGACAGGGATCACTATGACTCCAACATATTTGTTGCAATTCATGACTTCACATCAGGAGGAGACAACCAACTCAGTATGCGAGCTGGTGAAGAAATGTCATTGTCAAAATATAATGACTCGCAGGAATGGTGTGAAGTGCAAATGCGCTCTGGCCAGCAGGGATGGGTTCCTGCAAATTATATCACACCAATCAACAGCTTGGAAAAGCATTCTTGGTATCATGGTCAAATTTCTCGAAATGCAGCAGAATATCTTTTGAGTAGCGGAATAAATGGAAGCTTTCTTGTCAGAGAAAGTGAAAGCAGTCCAGGACAGTGTTCAATTTCACTGCGTTTTGATGGCCGGGTTTATCATTATCGAATTAGCAGCTCACCAGATAATAAATACTATGTATCCTCTGATAATAGATTCAATACAATTGCTGAACTT
This sequence comes from Hydrozoanthus tunicans, assembly GCA_026413305.1. Lineage (NCBI taxonomy): Eukaryota > Metazoa > Cnidaria > Anthozoa > Zoantharia > Hydrozoanthidae > Hydrozoanthus > Hydrozoanthus tunicans. The sequence continues at coordinate 16,092 of JAOBAT010094872.1, read as the reverse complement.
GTTCACTATCACTCAGTCAATGCTGATGGTCTTGTGACAACACTTCACTATCCAGCTCCTAAAAAAGATAAGCCAACAGTCTATGGCTTTTCCCCTGAGCCAGATAAATGGGAGATTGAGCGAACAGAAATTGCAATGAAACACCGACTAGGAGGAGGGCAGTATGGAGAAGTGTATGAAGGAGTCTGGAAGAAATATGATGTTAAGGTTGCTGTAAAAACCCTGAGGGTAAGAAAATTTACTAATCTTTAATTTGTAAAAAGATTTTACAAATTTGTCTAATTTTTACAAAAATAAGCAATGTATCCTCTTTGGGTAAGAACATATAGATATATTTCCAAATCTCTCGTAGTTTTAGCGGAAGAGGTTTGTGCTAAGATGACCAAAGAAGTATTAAAAAAAAGTTTCTGATAAATAAAAAAAGAAACTTGGAAATTCAGCACAAGACAACCCAAATCATCACTTTGGTTTATTTAGCACCAAGACCCTTCATATTGGTAAACTTTTGAACAGTCATAGCTTCTACCAACTAATCTTTTCAACTGTCTCCACTTTCAACACAAAGCTTCGAAATAATCTACTTTGTGATACCTACAGTAAGCTACGGCATTATTTTTCACCACCCACTGAACTGAACTAAAACTGAACAGATTTTCCGCATAGCCCTTGTAAAATTTTTTTTCTTTATTGTCCAAATTAAGGAGTGTATTTATGTTTTTTTTATTGTTATCTCTATTGTTTTGTACACTATGCCACCGTACCACTGTCATTTATGATCTTTGTTATTACCTACACCATGCCACCTAAAATCATGTTTTATCAATAGAACATTTGTGATTTTATTGACAGGAGGATACAATGGAAGTTGATGAATTTCTAAAAGAAGCATCGGTTATGAAGGAGATCAGGCATCCCAAATTGGTCCAACTACTTGGTGTTTGTACAAGAGAACCACCATTTTATATCATCCAAGAGTTTATGCCTCATGGAAACTTGTTAGATTACCTTCGCAGTTCTGCAGGGAAAGATTTAGATGCAGTAACTCTTATGTACATCTCTACACAAGTGGCATCTGCCATGACGTACTTGGAAGTTAAAAACTTTATACACAGGTAAACACCTTGAAAGTCAAAATGAAAACAGAAATGTTGGAGAAATAGAGGATGTTGCATGGTTGTGGCGTGATATGAATTTTTTCTCCAATGATAAAAAATCTCTTATGAGTGAGCAAAGTGAATGAGTGAGAAAAACTTTTAGCATGATATGATAAAATTTTTCCCTCAAATGCCATATAATGTTCTGTATATTTACTATAGGTACCAATGAAATTCTAACATAAACTCAACTTTTAAAGAAGAATGCCATTGGTCGCGTGCCTGACCTTGAAGCCCTCTTGTAATTGGCAAACCATGATAGTAACTATGGCAACACTAATATCCTCACATGTTAAAGATAAAAACAGTATCTTCACTGTATGCAATGAAGATACTATTTTTTGGTAGTTAAAAAGAAAAGTCCTGGTATTTCACTTATTATCTATATATGAATCATAGTGTAACAGTTCCATCTGAGGAAGGTTTCAGTAGTGTTTTTGGTTGAGGGTAATTTCTTTCTGGCACCTCCTATTTTTGGATTATTTCCTAACACAATAAATGGTGTAAAATTGAAAGGTTTTTAAAACTTTGTTGTTTGAAAAATGTTGCTAGGGATCTTGCTGCACGTAACTGCCTGGTAGGAGACAACCATCTAGTGAAAGTGGCTGACTTTGGTTTGTCGAGGCTTGTTACATCAGATTTCTACACAGCTCACGAGGGAGCTAAGTTTCCAATCAAATGGACAGCCCCGGAAGCTCTTGCTTACAATACGTTCTCGATCAAGTCGGATGTTTGGGGTAAATATATTGCTTGCTACAGTACTTCTTTTCTTATCTTTCTGCAAATTGTTTAATTCAAGCCATTCAGCCCTAAATATTTATCTCAAGTGATGTATTGCTTAACTCTCCCAATTACAACACATCATTTAACCCTTTAACCTCTAAGAGTGCCAAAAGACAAGTTTGTAAATTCTCCCAACCTAAGTCCATAGTATTCCTATGAAAAGTTTGGGAGAATTTCTTAATTCATCTTCAGAGTTTTTGGTGGATGATCTAATTTCATATTCTCAGTACTAACCAGCTTGGTTTTTTTGTTTACTGTAAGGAGAATTTAGATGTTGACAAATGCCTTAGGGCTAAAAGGGTTAATGTAACAGGTTTAGGAGAATTTTGCTTTTCGTCCTCAGCATTCTGCTATGTTTGATCAAATTCCATTTTGTTGTTACTAAATATTTCATAATAAAGATTATGTGAGTCATCTAAGGGGAAGTTATAGGTTGGAAAAACTGATTTAGACTGAGAGAACAAAATATGATTGATGTATTCTATTGAAGAATTCTCCAACAACATCCAAGTTTGTTCTTCTGCTCTTAAAATTCCAGATTTGATTGCTTTTAATGTGCCTTCAGAAAGACAATTATGATGATGTAAGCAGGGAAAGAATAATCATCTATATCATATCATGATCATTACTTTCATCATCATAATCATCATCAGCAACAAAACTCATCACCATCATATAAATATCGTATTATCATAGCCATCCATAACAACAATGATCATCATCATTGTACCAACATAAATATCATCATCAGTAACAACACTCATCACAACCATCATATCATTCTTGTGTCATAGTCATATCAGTAAAAACAAGAGGTTTATTGTATGCACATGCTTTGAAATACTTTTAAAGTGCATACATGAAGTGAAATATTGTTTTGCTTCAGTGAATAGACCATGCTAAATGAGCAAGAGCGATGAAGAAACTTTGTTTAAATCTTTTATGTATCTTAAGATATTAACATTTAAAGTTTTCAACTGATGACATCATAAGTGGTTCTGACAAATTTTCAGTTTCTTAAATCTTGCTGCCAAATCCATAACCTTTGGATGTATTTAAGCCAAAAGTTTGGCTTCTGATGTATCTCGAGGTAGATAGATAGTTAGTCTTAGTTTGGCTCAAATAGGTTGTCGATTTGCAGCAGATTTTTAAAAAATGCATATTTGTTGGAACCACTCATTACTTCATCAGTCGAGGAATTAAAATGTTGATATCTCAAGAACCGTATTAAGTTTTGATAATTTGTTTTCACCGCTATTCCTCACTTAGCAAGGTCTATCTGATAAAGCAACAAAATTTTTCACTTCATATGCACTTCAATTATATCTATGGTTTTCCAAAATGTTTTGAAAAATATTTATTAAATACTAAATATTTCTTCCATTAAAGCCTTCGGAGTGTTGTTATGGGAGCTAGCTACTTACGGCATGTCACCTTACCCTGGCATTGATCTGTCACAAGTTTATGAGAAGTTAGAGACCGGGTATAGAATGTCCCCACCAAAAGGATGTCCCAGTGAAGTTTATTCCCTCATGCTTGAGTGTAAGTCTAACATATCAGATGTATATTTTATCTTTTGATGAGGATTTGAGAAAAAGTTGATGTTGCATTTGTTGGTGTTACATTTGTTATCAAAAAACCTCTCATCATAATTGATAATATCTTGACGACCATTTTTTGGAATGTTGTTTAAATGTTGTTTTATATTTGAAACACCTTAGTTTGTTTATTCATGTCTTGGTTTTCTATGCCATTCCTTAACTTGTGAATCAACATCTAGCAGAATTTCTTTTTTTCATGGGTTTAAAGGAAAAGCCTTAAAGAACAAAGCTTTTATTTTGCTGATATCCACATAATTTATAAAAAAATTAAAGAATTGTAAAAATTGAGTTTTGAACAACAGGTTTCTTAAAAGTTCATTAAAAACGCAAAAAGTTGTCATTAAATGAAACACAAAAGCTTCCTCTCATGAAAATTCCATGTAAGAGATCAACTCATTTTACAAATCAAGTTCCAACATGTTCATGAAAATAATTTGTCAGTTAAAAAGATGATCAGTTCCCAAATTTTTTTTAGAAATTTAACTCATTTTAATGCTTTTTTCACACTTTCCTTTTTTGCCCTTGAAAGTAAGCTTATGGATTAATCTTAATAGTGGAAAGTTAAGATCATAGACTTATGGATCAGTCTTAATACTAGAAGCTGAAAAAGCAGTGCTGAGCAGTTAGTGTATTCCACTTGTGATCTTAGGGTCGCAAGTTTGAGCTCTGGTCAAACCACTTTGTTGTGCCCTTGAGTAAGACTCTTTACCCAACTTGTTCAAGTCAATTCAGTAAAGTAAAGATTCAAGACTAAGGATAAGATCAAGATTTTTTAGGAATAAAAAACACGATGTTTTTAAAAGTTTTTTTGTTATTATTATTTTTATGACAGTCTTGTAAAAGTAATGCCTTTTCTTTCCCTAAAGCTCTCATTTATTTTGAAATTAATTTAGAATAAATCTTTGTTGTTAGAATGTGGTGATCCCTTGAGTCACCTCAACTTGTTCTCTTTGAATTAAGGCTGGTCTTGGGATCCCAATGAACGACCCACATTTAAGGAGACATGTCACCGGCTAAACAGCATGTTCGATTCCAGCAGTGTAAATGAAGGTATGTTACCGGAGAACCAATTCATTCTAATGTGCCAGTGTTTCAAACCATTGTCTCAGTTCTTCATCAGGGAAGATAAAGAACTGAAATAAAGGTTCGAAATGTTTGCACAATTTTGCGTTTATATCTTGGCTTTTACTTTCTCAGTTATTTATTAACTCAAGCCAAGGCTTCCCTAAGGGATCCAGAAACACTATGCTGTTCGCTCACCTCTTATTTTTAAGATAATGCTCATAAGCTTATGCCATTTTTTGCCATGATCTTGTGGGAAAATTTTGCAATTGTAGTCGAAGTTCAGTTTGGTTAATGAGTGCCACTTTGGGGTAAATTACATTTATTATATGTTCAGCTGTAGAGATTACAAATTAAACTATCCATCAAGAAAATAGGTTGCACAAATAGCTTTTGAAAAGAGTTTTGTGTACACTTTTATTATGGTGAATGGATTTTCTAATTTTCCCACAATTATTTTTGTCTCACATTACTAGAATGTTTTTGTCACTAATTTTTGTCTTTGTAAGTTTTCCTTCTAGTTTTAAAGAAGCTTGTGTTTTGTCTTGTAGAGGTGGAAAAAGCTCTAGAAATGGATGATCAAAAACCCATTGACAAGAAACAAAAGACCAAGAAACACAAGAAAAACCATAGCAAAGAAGAAAAAAGGGAAAAAATGCCTCTTCCCACCGATGAAGGGAAAATTGAAAGAGCAAGCTCAAAAACCTCAACTCTTAAAAAGTTTGGACTAAACAAAATTGGCAAGAAACCTGATATCCCTCCACCAGAACCCCCTCGGCCTTTGTCCAATGATTTGCAAGCATCCACCGACACACAGACATCATCACCACGAAAAACTCCTTTACAAGCAACGATGTCACATCCATCTCAACCAATGGCAGATATAATCCACTCATTAAGTAACAGACCAAACTTAAGGTCGATAGGTACCTTGCGTACTGTAGAGGACAGTTTGCAACACAAACCTGATCCGCAGCTGCCTGGTAGACCTGGGAATCCTCCGTCAAGATCAGCCATCAGAAGAGCACAATCACATGACACTACATCAGAAAGCGAAAATGCTCCCCTACCCCGACCTCGACACAGACCCCCCCTACCCCCACCCCCTGATGCAGCTCCAGCGGTAACCTTATCAAGAGGCTCAACACCAATGTCTCCCGGTTATCCCTCAAATGGAATCAGTACCCATGATTCATCTGTTGATGAGCACAAACCAAGGCCAATCCCAAGGACATGGCCAGGTACTTTAGCCAGAGATGAACAAAGGTTGTTTGACACCAATGGCACACAGCATCCTGGGCCTAACTTTGCTTCAACACGAAGAGATGAATTTCGACAGTCGGATCTCCAATCTTCCAATACAAAGCCAAATCGCCCATTACCTAGAGCCCCAAAGGCTGAAGATAGGGATAGTGCTGTAAATTTACCCTCAAGAGGGGCTCCCCCCGGCAGGCCAGGTACACCTGGTCGAAAGATTACACCCTCAGGGTCTAAACCGAACCCACCAGTGGTAAAGCCCTCACCTGGCCCCAAACCCCAAGTCCCTCATAAACCTGCTGTTCCAAGAAAGCCATCTTCTGCTCTTGGTAATTGGAAATCAGACACATCTTTGTCACCACAGGTTAGGGAAGTTTTTGAACTTGCAGAAAAAGGGCATGAAAAGGTTCAGGAAATGACTTCAATGTCATACTCTCGTCCGGCAGATTCAGAGTCTTATGTTATGCAAGTCCTACAAGAGTTTAAGGACATTTACCATCAAGTAATGGAATCCTCATCTGGTTTAACCAGTTCTTTGTCACCTCAAGCACGATTTTCGGTGAGAAGAAACATAAACACTTTAGAAACTAGGTTTAATGAGATGGACTCAGTAAGTAATTCTGTTGGTTTGAATCCCTCATCATCAGATCTTGAGAAGATTGCTAAACTCTCAAGTAGTTTGATTAGTACAATGGATGAACTATGTTCTTCATTAAGAGGTCAGGCAAAATAACATTTGAGTTCTTCTCTTGCTTTTACACTAAGAAATCTTCTAGTGTAGTTCTGTAAATATGACTTTTGTTTTTAGTACTGAAATGATGTTTTCATATTGAAATTTGAGACCGGAGATCCATGTTGCTACAGAGGTCAACTGGAAATCAAATATTCGTAGTTGACACAAACTTGCACACATCATGTGGTTGTGGTGATCGTCATGGTGGCTTCAAAGAAGAGGTTTTTCACCTCTGTGGCCACCACCATGACTGAATGATGTCTGGTGCAGAAGGTCTTTAGTGTCTGAACAGCAATGATTGTTTATTTTAGTAATGTTTCCAGGTTTTCACCTAGAGTTGTGGATGAGTTTGTTGCATTGAGAGGACCAAATAGTTTTAGTGATGATATTTTTAGCATCGCTGTTAAATTGGTAAATATGTTTTTCTTACTGGCAAGAGTAACTTTTTGAACCATGTTTGGAATGATTGTTAAGGAATGCATTGTGTATATTAGTATTTTATAACATAGAGGGCAAAATTATTACTTCGAACAGATTGATAACAGTGGGAGCATTTTCTTAACTCAAGACAAAACTACCTAGCATGGGTTGGTCACTGGTATATTTCCGAAAATTTCCAAAGGTTTTCCAAGAACTTTGAAAAGTCTCAAAAATGCCTTAGAAACATTTTCCGAAGATTTTCGAAAATTTCAGAAGATTTCCAAACACTTCTGAATATGTCTGTAGATTTTCTGAATTTTTTTAAAAACCATAAAAAAGCCTTAGAAACGATTTCAAACCTCTTTCCCAATGTTTTCAGAGGTTGCAAAGATTTTATTATATCTTGAGAAATTTTCTAAGAAACTTGGGATAAATTACTTGAGTTTTGCAATGCTTTCTCATGGGATACTGCAGAGATTAAAGAATTTTGCCCTCAATGTCATAAACATGTAATTGCCTGGTTCTTCGTAAAAATTTAGGATTAATATCACTAGCTTAGTAAAGAAGTAGAAAACACTCATGAATCTAATCTTTAATTTAACTCGGCCCAATGCAATTATCTATACTTATTGTCAGTACTTGAGGCACAATGTTTGTAGAAAATTTTATAAGAAGACACCTTTTTAATAAAAATATCAATAAATATTATTGATAATAAGGATAGTTATATTTAGAACACTAATAATAATGATGGCCTTCATGGAAAAATTAATGATTATAGTTTTGATGATAACAACAATGATAATAATAATAAAAGTAATGATAATAATAATAATAATAATTATGATAATAATAACAATGATAATAGTAATAGTAATAATGGTACAAACATTTTTTGTTTAAGAGTCGTCATGTATTTTACTAGTAAAAATAGCAACAATTATGAGAAGAGAGTTTTAAGAGTTGTTTTCTTAGTTAAGAAACATTGTTTTAGCTCCTACTTTATGCAAATTTGCAGCATGTCAGTATAGAATGCTGCAATCAACTTCTTTTACTTTTAGGAGGCAATAAAACGCTCAGTTTGAAGTGCTATTTTCACTCATATACCATTCACTCAAGAAAAGAGTTCCAACATTGTTTAGAGGATCTTGTTGAAGCATGCACATGTAATAAGAAAGGAAAAAGTGTGAAAGGTTCAGTATTTTTGACCCAAGGAATCCTGCAACCTGTACATTGCAATATCTTTGTCCTTTGCAGTTTAAAAAAATAGTTAAACTGAAGGAAGAGGAATTAAACACCTTTTTTAGTCCTTTGATTACAATAATTAAAGGGTCTAGTGCAAAAATGACATATTAAGTGACTTTTGATCAAGTCTCAACTCTCCCAACATTATCCTTATTATCTCTATAACAACTGGGAGAATTTAGCATTTCATACAAAGTCACTTTGTAGATTGTTTTTTACACTATGCCTTTCGTTTTACAAATACATGTGCAAAAAGAAAAAGTTTTGCAATTTGGCTTCCCAAAATAAAGTTCCTCTAGTTGAGCTTCCAACAAGTCCTGCATCTACACCAGCTTGAGGGAGTCCTTGAAGTAACAACTTAGAAGTGTGAAAACTATAAATGAGATGAGGAAGTTCTCAGGTTGATTTGATCAAATTGATTTTCCTCATAGCTTTACTATGGAAACCTTGATGCATTCAAATGAATCCCTGTTTAATGAAGTTCAGGGGATAACGAAGCGATCAGTTAGCCTGGAATCAGACTATCTGATTTTCCAGTGTTAACCCAACACCATGGTCAGTCATTGCAGGGGCATAGCTGCCTATAAAGCCATTAACCCAGGGTTACAAACTTTTTGGAAAAACTACGACTAACTCTATCATTAACTTTCACAGACACTTTTCAGCCTGTTGCTTATAGCTGGAACATGGCTAGCTATGGCCCTGCTTGGTAATAATTTTGGACATCAGTGGGAGTAACTACAACAATACCAAAGAATTTTGTACCAAAACAGCCAAATAAAAACTTTATTGCTTGCATATACTTTTGACATATGTGTATGGACATCTAGGCTGCAACTTTACTTGCTGGTTGGAAACTGTTTGCGTCACACTCGGACTAGCTCAAACTGCATTTACAAGAGTAATAGCAAAGTTTTCCCATGGGGGTGGGTAGAAAGCTTAATAAGTGTCTCCAAGTAGACAAAAATAATAAAAATGACTTGTGTCAGGAGGGTAAGAAGCGTTTACAGCGGATAGCTTGCTCACTGTGTGGTAATTGTGCCAGCCCCACCAATGGTCCCACAATTACCAACAAGTGAAGAATTTTTGATCTTCAAGCATAACAAAACTAAAAAACTTTTTCAGCACTTGCTTGGGAGACTGGGCAATTTGTATTCTTAAACATTGGCTTAGAAAAAGAACCTGTTTCACAAGTGAACACTCTCACTTACATTCATTGTTAAAAAAGGGATGGGAGCATTGATCAAGTGCCAAGAAGAAAATGGTGTAATATTTAAACTGGTGATCTTGATTTCAGGCAATGAGGAGTGGGTGGAAGGGCCGTTGCCACCTTTGAGGTGCAGAGTGCAGAAGAGTCATAATTTCACCCTATCTACCTACCCTGGGAATTACCAGACTCTCAGGAGTCTGTCAAACCAGATTTGACGAGATTAACTCGGGATTTAGTATTCATGCCTCTATTTGAGTAGAGAAGTAGAGAGTGTAACATGGTTTTGTGAACATGACCTGAAATTACCGACAATTTTTGTGACGAAAGGCCTTATGGGGCCTCTCGTTACTATGTCATTGCGTTTGAACGAGTGAATGAGTGAGTTGTAACCATTCCAATTGAAGCAGGCATTCCTAGCAGTTACTCAAACATGTCATCGTCGTCAAGGAGATCTCGCTGGCTAAGAGAACGAAGGCTCAGGTTATGAATTGGATTGGATTGACAGAGCTCTGTCAATCGGATTATACTTAACTTTTTCTTCTGAAACCATAGTTCATTATGCTAAAACCAATACTAAAGTTGCTACTCATAAAAAAAATTGCATTTTCATCCTCTTAACTTAAATTACTGTTGTTATGCATTCTGCCTTGAGTCACATGCAGTCTTTGACTGCCTATTTTTTTGCATGTATTGAAAATGTAGAGGTTGGTGTTAAGGGATGATAATCTTCCGTTGGGATTCAATTGTTTTGCCACTTAGTTTTACATGAAGTAGCCTAGATTTTAAAATGACCATTACAACATTAACATTTTTTTTCATCAATTTTATTCATACCATTTTGTTGAAAGACCTTTAATACAACTTACTACTTCAATCAGGTGAAGAAGAGCCAGTTTTGGGGAGCATAATAACTTTGTGTACAATTGAACAGATGTAAAGCTATTCAATTAATGAGTAGCATGAACAGTGTCTGAAAAAGGGTTTGCATATTTCCTAATGCAGGGAAAATGCAATGATCCAAACAAATTGTTTTCATATCAATTTTTCTGTTCATGTCTTTGAGGGGGGGGGGAGTGGAATCAACCAAAACTAGCACTTGTTTCTCTGACTGAGTTCAACTTTCATGTAGCCAGAAACTGAAGGTACCTTGGTCATGACATGTCTGGATAGTGAACATTTTCTCAACAACAGTCACAGGTACACAATGTTACAGCTTAAATGTAACAATTATTTCTAAGTACTATCTGGTTCCACAAGAAGTTGAGCAAGCAGTATTCATGGCATTACAAACTAGTCCAACGCAAACATCATCTAAATAAGATGACCTTAGACCACAGCAGTTACTGTAAACTGTTCGCTAACATTATTTAATTTGTTACCAGAATGTCAAGTGAAAACCATAAATGCTTTAAGTACTGCACACATCTTGTATTTCTTTTCTTGTACCAGAAACTTGACAACACCAACAAATAATTTCACCTAGCCAACAAAACACCTACCTCTATAAAAAATAAAATCATAAAATTCCAAAGAAATTTGAGGAATAACAAAACTAAGTAACAACACATTTATCATAACAACTTATTCAAGAGATTCAACTAATAAAAGTTAAGCAAAAATGTTGCTGTGCATTTAAGGTTTACACTTAACCCTTGTCCTGCTAAAAACGGTTTCAGCAAAAATTGAAAATGTTCAACTTTAAAATTACTGCTTGAAAACCTACAAAATGACCATTCATTTTCTTTGTTGTTACAAATAGATTCCGAAAATGTCCATTGCTTCGAGTTTGTAATTTTGTGAAGACTTTTTTACTTTGAATATTAAAAACTTAGCAGGATTGGGGTAAATTCTGTCGATGTGCGGACTCGAGGAGGGTTACCACTTACCAGGCCTCTATGGGCAGATTTTTTCAGATGTTCTTGTTTCCCCCAATAAGTAAAAATGGTTCAGTTTTATGATTAAATGCATAGTAAATTGTGGGCTACAGTAAACAACTATGAATTTTAGCAAAAACAAAATAAACTCCATGCTGTTGCAGTTGCTAAAACTGCAGTCTAAAATACTGGTATAAATGATTGGTTATAGTTGTTAAGCTTTCTAGAACAACTGTAAATTGCTTCTGGTTCTACTCAAAAGCAGTTCTTTGAAACTATTAGCCTTTTACTTATTGTTTTCTTTACTTATTGTACTTATTTAACCTTGGTAAAATTAATAAAAGCTATCCTCTACATAATTGAATGTCATGGTAGTTATTCTCTTAAGGAAACTAAGGGTGCATTCCTTTGGGAAAAATTGTAATCCGGATTATGAATCCAATTCAACAAGGACTCATTGAGTTAAATCTGAATCTATAATGTAGGATTAATGGATCTGTGTTTCTTTGGGAAAATATTTAAAAAAAGGTTGACTTGCTAGCAGTATTCACTGCTAAAATGCTGTCTGCTGTCTAGGTGGGAAAAATTATTCAAATCTCATTTCTTTTACCAAAAAGGAATTCACAATTCTCTTCTAGGACTTTTTGTTTCTCTTACAAAAATAATCTGTGTTATCATTCAATTTTGGATTTTCCCATAGAAATGTACCCTGAGAGATCTAGTAGTTTAAAAAAAAGGAACACAAGAAGTAAAACACTTTTCAAAAGCAGTAACCTTAGATTTCTCCCAGAACAAACTGCCGCATGATTTCTGGTGCATTTGAATCAAAACCGGCAATATCAAACATGCCAGCATCATTTGGGTCAGCCAGGGTGAAACCATTTGATGTCATGGCAACAACAATGAGCTTGGCATCAATACCAGAGTGCTTGCGGTACCTTCGGAGAGCCTCGTCGGCATGTACAGGGCCAGCCCAAGTCTCGCAGTCAGTATAGACTATGAAGACGTCAACTTTCTTGTTGTTCTCAATGGCATAAAGCATTGGCTGGGCACAGTCAGTGCCTCCCATGGGCAGCTGCGGGTAGAGATACATACTATTAATAAAAGTTATTACTGACTAATTAGATTATTTCAAACTAAGCCTTAGGGGTTTGGAAGCTAGAGTTCTTTTCTGAAAGAAACCCTGGGTGCTGGTGGCACAAAAACATTTCATTATAATTTAAAAGTCTGGGGTATTTTGATGACAAGGGGTCAGGGGAATTTGGGTCTAAAATTAATTTGCAAAAGGGATTTTTGGGGTCTATCATCCCAAATAAACAATAACATAAACAAAGTTTTCTAGAATCGCTAAAAAAGAAAAAATATGTTAGGGAAGACGAATTCTGACGTAGAGATTTTGTGGGTATAAAATATGAGCCTTTGTCACCCCCCCTCATCATTTAAGTATAAGAGTATGCTTGAAAAACTACCTCTAATGAAGGGGCAGGGGGTTGGGGAGGGTAGTTAAATGGGTTCACTATACTTCTCCAGTGAAAATGCTCAGTGATATCTAACAGCAGTAAACTTGTCTGTTAATCCACAATTGGGTTAGGGGTGCTGGGGTAGATTAGTGTAGGGTGCCCCTAGCCCCACAATCAACTGTAGCTTGGGGTAAGCTCTTGAATAGACCAGACACCTCTCTTTGTACTTCCTTGGAATAGAATCAAATAGCTATACATACTCTGCCTCTTTAACATGGGATTCATGCTGTTCATAACTAGGTTTTTTGGTTTTGATTACAGCTTTACCTTGCCATGTAGCCCAAAACAGAGAAAAACTTACTGCTGACACGGTGTGCAAAACGTCCTTCAGATCCATGTTTGAACTGATTTGCATTGGCACCAGCTGATGTGAAAATCCAACAAAATGAAAGTTTTGTTCAGTGCGTGCAGTTACCATAGCCATTGCAGCTGCTGCAACTCTTGGCGTAATTGTCGTTGTTCCACAACAGTTGCCCCATCCCATTGAGCCACTGACATCAATGGCAAGAAGGTAACGCTTATTGGTTGGTTCAACATTCTATAAAAGACAACAAAAATGGCTCAAATTAAGGTCATTCCCCTGAAAAAATCCACACATAGCTTTTTTTTCAAACTTTGCCAGTTTGTTCCTTTGTATATGTTGACTCCGAATATGGAATAAAAAGTGGGGGTTACCAACTTGGTTTTTGAGTTACAGAGTGTCAAACTATGGTTATTTTATGCCAATTTAGTCAAAAAATGTCATCATCACAGTTTTTAATCTGGCCACAAATAACAAACATTACTGATGTACACTAGGGTGACTTATATTCTTATCACTTTTTTTTTAACTTTCAGTCGACTAAGCTACACATTTAAGGAGTTTTGTCAATAAGTGTCACTAATCAACATGATTAATCAGAGTTAAAATTACCTCATTCCTAGATGAAAATAGCTAAAAATTGCCAACCAGAAGGATTTCAATGACCCAAATTCTGTACTTTCTGTCAATAGATATTGTTTAGATTTCTGCACCAGTTGGGAAAAGTTATTTTGTTACAAAATTGAAAAAGAAAAACAGGGGTCCCCGATTTCAGTTTTTTGATATTCAGCAAAATAGTAAAAAAATTAGCATCAAAACGGAACTTTCTGCGAGGGGCCTGGGGTGAGTGTGGTTAAGTACGTCTCGATTTGTGTCCAAATGAATGGAATCGATTCTTGTCAGCGAATACATGAATCGTTAGGCAAAATTGAGCCATTAGTGTGAAATTTCTGCACAAATATAAATATTGCGAAAATGCGCAGAAGAGCTGCGCAATGCAAAACAGAGTCATGTCACTTTTCCAGGAAAAAATCAACCACTTATCTAGTCTATCACTTACTATACTGAGTTTTCTAGTCTGGGATACAAATTTAAATTTCTTGCACATCTGGAAAAACTGCAATCGAAATGGGCAAAAATCCCTAGCTCAAGAACCATGTCAACATGATGCTTATTTTTGGGATTTGCATGTTTGATCTTAGTAAGTGCCCCCCCCCCGACAAAAGTTTTGGGGTGGGCAAAGTCTCAAGCACGAGCTTTTGCTCAGTAAGTTTTCATATCAAGAACTGCTTTGGAAACCCCTAGAACACTTAAAAAACAATTAAATTTAATAAAAAAAATAAAAATACAAGTTAATACTTTGGTACTTGTAAGCACTTTGAACTGGGCCTTGTAAATGAAATAAAGTCTTTAAATCTACCTTGAATGCCAGATAAAAAGCAGCGTCAAGTGCAGATATGATCATTGCATTTGGTGTCCAATTTAGCTTTCCTTTATCACCGTGACCTTCCTGGTAGATCTTCAATGCTACCAGAACGGAGAATGGATGAATCCTTGCCTTGCTAAGTTTTTCTTGGTCTCGCAGCCGATTGCAGACCATTTCTGCAGCATCAGTTAGGGGCTCTAGCAACCCAATGGCCGTCATCTTACCAAGGTTTCGGATCATTGCCATCATTGGCATGTCTTCAAGCAGTGCCTCCCATACCTTATAGAGAATAACCATTGAAATTGTTAATATAAGACATTCAAGTTATGTCAGTAATGCATTATCAATTTGTTTCCCCCCCCGACTCCTGGGGATAGTGGGGACTTATGGTCAAATTATTAGGGCAATTATGCCAGAATACACTAGAATTTTCTTCTAAGGGGCAGGGATATTACATTTTTTTGGTCCACTGGCCCCACCCCTTAGGAACATGTATGGGGGAAATACTGAGGAATTTGTCGAGGAAGAAGTTTGGTTTGGCACCAAGTGTAAGGCAAACATAAATTCATTATACAAGGCAGTGGATAAAGTGAGGAACAAGAAGAAAACAAAAATGTCTAGCGTTGTATAAATTATTGGTTGTGCATTCCTTGTTTCTGTTCAGTTCTTCAAGTTTGTTGCATTCCTTGTTCACCTGGTACCCCCTGTTTAATAGCAAGTATGTGTTTTGCTGTCTAACACTTTATTGGTCATTGGATTTTGTTACAAAATATTTGTGTGGATATCTAATGTTTGTGGTTTTTTACCATTTCCAATATAATTCCCCTCTTGAACCAGTTAAAGGGACTAATGCTAAAATGATGTGACTGTATCAAATGCTTAATTCTCCCAAGAGTTATGAAAAGATAGGGATAATGTAGGGAGAAGTTACAACTCCATCAAAAATCACTTATGTTGTTTTTGTACAAGACCTTTCAAATGCCTTTTAGGAATAGAGGGGTAGGGGAACTACAAATTCTCTGTGTCAGGTCTATACACTTACTTTTTACCTAATTCCCCCAGGGGTCAGGGGGTAGGGGAAACAAATGACTAGTGCAAACAAATGACTAGTGCACAAGTGTGTTTATAACAAACTAAAAAATTAGTGCCATTCACTACAGCTAGCAGGCAATACACCTGTTTTAGGTCCTCAATATTCAACCGTGTGTAGCTAAACAGTTTCAGAATGGCAGTTTTAAAACATGCATACTTAATGCCAGTAAGCACAGATGGCTCTTAACTTTGTAAAATGCTGGTTAATAAAATGGGCAAGCCAAACATTCTTTATCACAAATGGCCAATGCACTTCCACAGGGTCCCCCCTCAGTATTGGCATAAAAATTCCATGACTTTCCATGACTTTTTTTAAACATTTTCCAGGACTTTCACGGACCAAGATAAATAATTTTCAATGACTTTCCAGGTTTTAAAAATTAACAGACAAAATACTACACAGCACAAACTGTC
>JAOBAT010094861.1:0-16912 GCA_026413305.1 Hydrozoanthus tunicans | reverse complement strand
GGATGTAATCGAACGCCTTTAATGGGACAGTTGGATGTAATCGAACGCCTTTAATGGGACAGTTAACTGTAATTGAAAGCCTTTAATGGGACAGTTAACTGTAATTGAACGCCTTTAATGGGACAGTTGGCTGTAATTGAACGCCTTTAATGGGACAGTTGACTGTAATTGAACGCCTTTACTGGGACAGTTGGCTGTAATTGAATGCCTTTAATGGGACAGTTGGCTGTAATCGAACGCCTTTAATGGGACAGTTGACTGTAATTGAACGCCTTTAATGGTACAGTTGCCTGTAATCGAACGCCTTTAATGGGACAATTGGCTGTAATCGAACACCTTTAATGGGACAGTTGGCTGTAATCGAACGCCTTTAATGGGACAGTTGACTGTAATTGAACGCCTTTAATGGGACAGTTGACTGTAATTGAACGCCTTTAATGGGACAGTTGACTGTAATGGAACGCCTTTAATGGGACAGTTGGCTGTAATTGAATGCCTTTAATGGGACAGTTGGCTGTAATCGAACGCCTTTAATGGGACAGTTGACTGTAATTGAACGCCTTTAATGGTACAGTTGCCTGTAATCGAACGCCTTTAATGGGACAATTGGCTGTAATCGAACGCCTTTAATGGGACAGTTGGCTGTAATCGAACGCCTTTAATGGGACAGTTGACTGTAGTTGAACCCCTTTAATGGGACAGTTGCCTGTAATCGAACGCCTTTAATGGGACAGTTGCCTGTAAACGAACGCCTTTAATGGGACAGTTGACTGTAATTGAGCGCCTGTATTGGGACAGTTGGCTGTAATCGAACGCCTTTAATGGGACAGTTGGATGTAATCGAACGCCTTTAATGGGACAGTTGGCTGTAATCGAACGCCTTTAATGGGACAGTTGACTGTAATTGAACGCCTTTAATGGAACAGTTGACTGTAATTGAGCGCCTGTAATGGGACAGTTGGCTGTAATCGAACGCCTTTAATGGGACAGTTGGATGTGATCAAACGCCTGTAATCGGCCAGTTTTCTGTAATCAAACACTTGTAGTCGGCCAGTTGGTTGTAATCAACGCCTGTATTCGGACAATAACAAAGATTCAATTATGACGTGTTTTAAAAGTCCTTTCAGCTTTGATCAGCCAACCAAAACATTTATTAAAACCACTATAGCACCTTTGTTAAAATAGCTTACCCTTCAAGAAGGGACCCTTTGCAAATTGGATGAATTTAGACAATGTCTGTAGTCGGGAATTGAAATGAGAACGAAACACTTTAATTTAGATGGTGGGAAAAACACAGGTTGGTCAAAGCGTAGCTAAAACACATTGTCTGGTTAGGAAACCAAATATTGTGCAGGGTCACCTTGCTTGCCGGTTTTCCCAACCAGTCCGTATATATTTACTATGGTCAAAATCAGACAGGTTGAGAAAACTTTCCGCGGGTTTCACTATGCCGGAATGTTAATTTATTTACAAAATCAAACAAGACTTTACTTTTTAACTGTAAACTGAAGTATAATTACGCTTCTATTTTGTCATCAGATCGGAATATTTCCCCTTGTTTTTGTGTGACCAATACAATTCCTGTTAACTGAAGAAAGTTTTTTTTTTCTGGAAAATTTCCGAGTGTTTTTGAGTCAATTGACTTAATTTCGTTTCGTTTGCTTGGCACTTGTGGAACAACCTGTTCGGCAAACGCCCGACATCTTTTAGTGTAGGTCTACCACGAATGTCGTATGCATGTGTGTACTTTGAGCGTCCCCGCAGCATAGCTACTCGTTACACTTATTCATATTAAGTACAGGCTCCCGACTACCACAGAAAGATAGTTAATTAGACGGATGGACTTATGGATGGATGCTCGAGTGATTGCAGACTGAATTGATGCAAACTTAGTCCTATTACCATTATTTGTTATAACCTATTTTGTGTATTAGTTTCTGTCCCACGCGCAAAATATTTTAAATGCTTTGTCTTGTACGCACGCGCGTATTTAGAAACGTGGCGTGCCCCGCAAAATTACAGTCGATAACGAACTTTTTTAAGCACGTAAGAAACTCCACATTTTTTTACCGAACACACAATCACCATCGGATAGAGAACTTTGATAGACATCAAAGTTCATTATCGCGGAAAAATGGATGATGTAAGTAACTAAAACTGACATTATTACAAGTCAAACTTCACAGTACACTCAGCAGCATTAGATTATCCTAAACAACTTCACTAGATCATTTGTTAAAACAACAATTCTAAATGAACATTTACTCCAATCCATGCAGCAAAGCGAGCTTACAAGAGCGAAGAGATCGATCGGATACCTTAAGGTAAGAAAAATTACTTAGCTTTATCAACCTGTTGCTGTTGCTTTTAATACCCGAGTAAAAAGTTAACCGCAATTATGCCTGTCTTGAAACAAAAAAATACTGCTGAGTATAAACATTAAAACGATATTTTCCCACTTACGAAGAAACAGTTGAATAAAACCAAATGAGCTTAAATTAAATTTGTTTTCTGTCATACATTTCTCTACTTACATTTTTATTCGACATAATCAAACATACAAACTGTTTATATTACTGAAATAGAAAATAGAAAACCGTTAATGTTCATTAGCAGAATCGGCCCTACTGTTTTCAATTGAGTTCCACAATTGGTATCGGCTCCACTCAATCATGTACCTAGAGCAGTTTAGGAGGAGCCACCCACAATATAAGCACAGTAACTGAAAAACGTTAGTAAAAGTAAGAAAAATAATAGAAACCGTAGTTAACTCTGACTTTGCGGCACACGCAACGTTTTTAAACACAATGCGCGCGTGCGCACAAAATTTGAAATAACTTGCGCGCGGAACTACCTTAATGTCTTGTATTTACTGAACACAAAATTGAAAGAAGTTTTTAGATAAAACAAAAAAGCTCCATACTTCATTACCTCTTCATAGTGTCTTCTCTAAGGGTTATATAGAACTTAGTGAATGGTTTCTCATTTTTTCGTTTCTTGAATACTTGACGTTGTAGTCTAGACAAGACTGGTGTCTTAGTATGAAATAATTCCTTGTGCTACAGCTGAAACTCTTGCAATTTGGTATTTGAATAAATATGATATACAAATGCCATACGATGGATTCCATGAAGTGTCGCTATTCATGTATGGAAAGTTTCATGATTGTCTCCATCTTTTCCAGTAAATGTTTTCGTATCCCGTTAGGAAACCTCCGTTTAATTAGGAAAAATTATAGTCTTTTTCAGTTCCAACTAGATGTCACATGTCTAACAAGCGCCAGAAAAATTAACAGAGAGGAAATAACTTGAGCTCGTGGTTAATTGGTTTAGACTCACAAAACTCAGTTTTCCAATGCTATTAACCTCGTTCATACAAACATTTCTTTTTGCTTTGCAGCGGACTCTCAAACAAAAAGACAAACAAATCGTAAAGCTGAGAGACGAGTAAGTGTTTGATTTAATTTTTTAAGGTAATTCCCCAGTTTTGCATTGCGCATCTTTACTGCGCATATTAGATGTTTACACAATTTTGTCATATTCTAGGAATGTTGAACCCTTGAAGACATATCAAAAAAATGATGCAAAAAAAGTAGTTTTCTTCTTAATATATGGGGCTTTTTGTTTAACTCGTTAATCGGGTAAAAAAAAGCACATGTTTTGCCAGTTTACCTAGAGTTTCTCCTAAACAAGCACGGGTACCCCACATTTCTTTTTTCGTCAATCAGTCAAATTTCAACAGACTCTCTGGAGAGAAAAAATCGAAAAAAATCGGAGTGTTAGAAGTGTGGAAAAATATAAATAACATAGACAAGAATACACTATTTTTAGAGAAATTGAAACATGTCTCCTTACCAAAAAGATTTTGGCAGAAAATCACAAGAAAGTTTTTTCTCCTAATCCAGAAGAACTCTATACGTTATTTTTCCTTTACTTCCCTTACGCTCCTCGATGTTGTCTTGGTTGGCCACATCAGGAATATATAGTTTTAATTTCAAGCTTACAACAACAGTGAAATAGCGCTGGAGGGGTGTTTGTATCGATCATATCTCAAAAGTTAACACGGGCACACCCCTTTTTTTCCAATTTTTCAATTTGTACACTGTATATAATGATTGGCAAATGAGGAAAATTTGAAAAAAAATCCAGGTGCGGGTTCTATTTCAATGGAATGACCTTAACCGATAATCGTTTAGGGTTTCTTACAACTAACACGCTGTTCAATAATGTTTCGAGGAATAAAAGTTTGTGGGAAAAAAAACTTCGAGAGCTTTATCTAGTTAAAATGGGATCGAAGCGTAACCAAGTTAAAGCAGTTTGATAAAATGGTGTCTTATAGTATTTGATTGTGGCTAAACACTCACACAACCGGCTTGTACGAAAAAATCAAAATTTTTTGCTTACTCGACGGGGCTTGAAAATATTCGAAACAAAGTAACACAAAGATAATCAAAACAAAGGAAACTCAGTGAGTATTGCAAAACTGGTAAGATGGCAGAAAATTCAACATTATCAATGAAGGGAAACTCAGGCTTGGTGTTTGACAACCATCAACTTGTGAATCTCTAAGAATTTTATTAAAAAAAAAGCTGAATTTATTCTTTTTACGTTTCAGGACCGTTCCAGGTTTACAAAGAGAAAACCAACAGCTTCAGGAGGAAGTGACCTCTTTAAAGGACAAGGTTTGCGCTGTTTTTGCACGATTCTATACATGTTTTTAAACATGGAATCTTAGCTGCGTTTTGCAGTTTGGACACTCACCACCTTAATCTAAAAACTGATATAATGCCAATTTCTTAATTTTAGCCCTCGCCACAAAAAATTACTTTAACTGTCGAAGATCTTAGACATTCCTAGTTCCTATTAAGTGAAAACACCATCCAGCTACAACCAGTGCACGTATATCAAGATAATTTTACTGACTGAAAAACAGACACTGAACTCGATCAGAAGAAATATCATTAAAACTACTCGTTGAAATTTATCAATGAGACAATGCCTGATGACTTTGAAAACTCATCTGATTCCACCACGATAGCTCCGACACAATATTGGATTTATGATAGTTCAAAAATGACATGTATTTACGATACTGCAAAGACAACCAAGAGCAAGGACCTGTTGTAATCTGAAAACTTGACAGCAATCCTGCAAGAAAGTACGTACTTTACAATCAATTGCCAAAGACGAGAAAAAAAAGTTACAGTTTTGTTTTCTTGTTTTAAAAATAGAATTTTGCAGGTAAGATCATTTTCACTGAACAACTATGACATCACACTTTTGGTAATTTGCATGTTTGGAAATCCTTAATTAGTCAGCAACCAAAAGAGTTTCTTCTTTTTCAAAAACCTTTCTAACAAACCAAGTTCCATGATTCCGATATATACAATTTAAAGACAGAGTGGAACCGACTAATGGTAACAGTTACGTTTGTTTTTTTGACACGGTGCCAACTAGCACAAAATCCCAAAACAAGCATTATCTAAATACAGTTAAATCAGAGCACATAAACAACTTTATTTCACCAGAGAAGGGGAACATCTCTTTAAAAGAGTTTTGATGAAAAAAAAAGTTTAAAAAAAATAACACTGTTAAGATACGACAACGAAAGAAAAAAGTTTGAAAAACTACGTTTTTAAAAGAGCTTCATATGAAAAGAAATAGATTGGGACATGAAGCACGTAGAAAATTGATATGTTGAAAGACTAATTATAAAGTTCAAATCTCCTTTTTCATATTAGAAGACTAACACAAATATTTGGTTTTTTTTCTCTAAAAGAACTGTGAAGAAGCTGATCTCTTGAGGTACGAACGAAATAAAATGTTTCCAATAACTGAAACAGTTAGTACTGGTAGAAATTGATATGGTCTCAATAGCTGTTTGTTAAATTGGTCGTTTCAACTGTACAACGTCCTAACGATGTGGACATTTCCTTTACTTTTCAGAGTAAAGCACGAAGAAATTATGCAAAATGTGAAGGAGGTACAAATTATAGAATATATATGTATAACTTAGAACTTTTCCGAAGTTTCCAAATCAAGAGAGACGAGAAAAAAAGATAGCCTTCGGCTTATATTTTTCTTTTTTCTGGAATAAAATATTTACAGAAATCGAAATTAAAAGAACGAAAAAAAAATCAAGGTGTTTAAAAGGTTTTTTTAACTTGATAAGAAGACTTCTAACTCGTTCTTTAAGTGAAATTTTAAGTTGAGTTCTTGAAGAAAAGATTAAGATTGACAATTGTTTGGTTTGAAAATTAATTCGTATTTTTGATTTTACTTCTTCACAGATCCAGGAAGAATGTGCTCTCCTCAGGTAAGACAAATTCTTAGTTAACAGTTTCTTATAATGTGAGAAGCAAAAAGGTCTTTAAAACAGAAAGAATAGAAAAAAAATCGTTTTAGAAACTCGATTTCAATTTAAAAGGTGAATATATTAGTCACGTCTCGAAAAGCAGTGAGATATTCTAGACGAAATATCTTTAGCTGTGTAACACTAGAACAACAGTGTTAGGCAATATAGAAAGGTAAGAAATGGTTATTGGTATCTGCTTGAACAGTTAACAGACTTGCGAGACCTGGTTACTGTACGTCTAGTGGTGCTACATAGACTAAGAGATTTTATCAATATTATTAAAAATGAGAAAACGTGATCTAGATTCATTGCGGTTTCTTCTATTTTTAGATCAGAGACCTCTTCATCTAGGGAGAAGCTTGAGGAGGTAAAGCGTGACGGCTTTGTTTATACTTTAGTTTAGTTTTTTTAAAAGGATATAGCTCATTTTAAGAATCCTTCCATAAATTCTTTAGGATAAGCGTCAATTATCATAAGATACAAAGCCTCACTGTAAATCCAATTTAGTAAACTTTTAAGTACTAACAAACAACTATAAACTCACCAGAGAAGAGGGATATCTCTTGAAAGGGCTTTAAACAAACAGAAAAGTCTCAACGCACTGACTAGACCCCGCACTATCGGAAAAGAAGTTTGAAAGTTACTACGTACTTTCAACTAACTTCATAAAAAAGATAAATAATTTAGGACATGAGGTAAAATAGAAAACTAATGACATGTTGAAAGACTAGTTTTAACGTTAAAGCCACACTTTTCTCTTTTAAAGATTAACTCGTGTTTTTGCTTTTCTTTTTCAAAAGAACTGCGAAGAAGCTGATCTCTTGAGGTATGAACGAAAAAATGTTTGCAAAACTATTAAAAATAGGAGCTTGTTTAAAATGCAACACCAAACTTAGAAGAACTATTTTTTTACTGAAACAGTTACCACCGGTAGAAATTGGTCAGAATAGCAGACTGTAATCGGTCATTTCAGTCCGTGATTACGCAAAAAGATGGCGAACTCATGAAAAGATAGCAGTTATACATTTAGGACAAAACTTGCATAGGAAAAACAACATGTATACTACCACGAAGGCAAACATACGAGACTCCTCTAACGCGTTCTGTAGCTTTGTGATCTAGTTGTACATATCGTTACAACTTGTACGTTTACCAACAATTCCTAGTGTGTAAACTTCAAAAATATGCGTTACGCATGTTTACGTCAAGCATCCCAAGCCTCGCTTTCATTTCACTAAAGTGTAAATATTTTCATAAATCAAATCTCAAGTGGAAAGAATTCCTTCGTGAACACGGTTTGCACGTGAAAAATGCTCACATCTGTTACTTGAATACGAGGCTTGGGGGTGAAATTGATAAGTTTGACGTCAACTTGCATAAGGCCTGATGCCCATAAAAAAGCTTAGTCAGAATCTATAAACTTCAACTTTGACACACACCCAGTGTTGTTAGTACAAGGAAGAGTTTTACTAACTGTTACCTTCCCTGAGTTTCTTTAAGCGGTGTAAGGTTCGCAATGCATTGTGGTAAACTATACAACCATCATCTTTTTTGGGACTGGTCGATTGTAAAGAACTTGACATGTTCGACAATTTCTTATTTGAAATTTTTCATATTTCAGGGTGAAGAACAACAAAATAATTCAAAATGTGAAAAAGGTAAACTTAGGTAAAGTTTTTTTAGTTCTGTTTTTCTTTCATTCCCAAATCAAGGAAGACGAGAAAATTCATGAATTTTAAGGGTTTTGTTTTATTTGCAATAAAACTTTTTCCGGTAACAAAAGGTAAAAAAACAACAAGCAATTGAAAAAGGTAAATGGATCTTTCACTTGATAAGAAACCTATCTACTTGTGTAAATATTCCATTTCTTTTTTCATAAAAACACTAACCCGTGTTCCTGTTTTTCTTCTTTAAAAGAACTGGTGCGAAGCTTACGTCTTGAGGTATGAACAAAACTAAATGTTTACAGTTAGTAAGAATAGAAAAGTAATTAAATACGTATAGACGTATTTCAAATTCGCATTTCTAAAAAGAAACGTCTTTCCAAGTTAAGAAGTTTTACTGAAAATTGTCACCATAGCAAACTGTTGTTGGTCAATTCAATTGCTAACAACTTGATAAGATCTGCGTTTCCTAAGATGGTAATTTTTGCTTTTCAGAGTGAAGCACGAAGAAATGATTGAATATGTCAAAAAGGTAGGTTTATTAAGATATTCTATTTCATTCCCCAATCAACAAAGACGAAATAGTTCATGGGTTTTTAGTGTTTGTTCTAGCGGAACAAAAATAATTCCGAGACCAAGACAAAAAAAAATCAAGCAACTAATCTCCCACTTGATAAAAAATCTAACTACTTGTTTAAACATTTTTTTTAGTTGAGTTGTTTTGAAGAAAAGATCAAGATTGTAACGGTTTAAATTCTAACTTTTGGATATACCGTTTGACAGGTACAGGAAGCATGTGCTCTGCTTAGGTAAGGTAAACTGTTTCTAGTAGAATAACTAGAGGAAATGTTCTTTACAAAGGTGCATGAAGACTGCATACCCAACAATAAGGCAATTGGATTATAATCTTGTCCCGCACGTCTTCTTAAATGCGCAAAGAATATTTTGTCTAGTCCTCTTAGCAACATTATTAACAGTTCTGTTTACAAGGGTATACATCCAACTAAGCTAAAACACGCCAAAATAATTCCCATATACAAATCCGGTGATGATACCGATCCTAACAACTACAGACCTATTTCACTGCTGTCTATATTTAATCATCTGTTTGAGAAGACAATGTATACACGACTAAAGTGTTTTCTAGACAAACGCAATGTGTTATTTGATTCACAATACGGCTTTCGCGATAAACGATCAACACAGCATGCACTAATATGAGCAACAAATTATTTACTTGCGGTATTTTTATTGACCTTCAAATATCCTACCAGTCAACATGTTATTTGTTAAACGCGTCCCATTTTGATGAAGGAAATCCATAGTAATCTTGCTCCAGTCAATATTTCTGATTTTTTTATTCCTTCAAATAAAATACATAATTACAATTCCCGTTCTTCTGCAAGTTGTAACTATCATATTGGACAATCAAGATTAAATAAAGAGTTAAAGTCATTTTCCAAAGTTGGGGTTGTTCTCTGGAACACTATTCCCTCCAGCATACGTTTTCAACAGCGTAAATCAAGATTTAAGGCTGTATTACAAGTGGCTCGCTTGATCTTCTTGAAGTTGAGGATGAATATCTTAATACATTTGATATCCTCTCGAAACTCGATAAATGATTTCTATATTTCACGTTACGCCTCAATTAAAGTAAAAATTACTAACTTTTGATTTTTCTCAGTTTTTCAATTTCATTATCTTTTACCGTATATATGTTTTCCACCGTCTTTATTTTTGTCTTATATCAAATTCCAATTAACTATGTGATTAAGGTTGAAAATATAAGCTGAATACCAGCTCACATATGTAATAGTTTATTTACAATGTTCGCTGTCCGCCTCGACTAGCTTAAGCTATTTTGCGGGTAGCTACAAATTTCTTGTAATTTTGTTAACATGGTAAATAAATAAAATCTGAAGACAGAAAATATGTCGTTTTTGGAACTCAAATTCAACAGGCGAATGTCTTAAAACACAGCCAGATATTATACACAAAATATATTTTTATCTGTGTAATAGTACAATGTTAGGAAATGTACATCGAATAGAGAATAGCAGTCGGTTTTTGTTTGGACAGCTAACACTTGCAGTATCTGGTAAATCATAGTGACAATTCGTATGATGCTTTATGGTAATGATCAGGCTCATTTCAATTGCTTTTTCTTTTTAGATCAGAAACTTTTTCGTTGAGGGAGAATATAGAGGAGGTAAGAGGCGAATCTTTGGCTTTGTCCATTTTTTTAAAAATGATATTTCATTTTAAGTATCCTTTGACGGCAGTGTGGGACTTTAATAAAAACTTTACATTACCGCTTCAATTTCTCGTTATGAAGGGCTCTGTGATTCCTTCATCAGTCTAAGGAGAAGTTTTAGAGGCAACGGTGAATCATCCGACTTTTCCACCGTTTAAATAACAATTCTAAGTATCCTTTCAAGGAATCATCCATTGTATAACATTCTGGATCTCAAATAAAAGTTTTTTTCAACTCTGTGTCCTTATCAGCAGCTCAAATTTGATAATCCTGTACATAAATCGAATGTCAAGCAATTTAGTTTGCTCGATTTACCGCGCGCCGCCAATTTGAAATGTGACGTGTTCGGTTGCTAAGAAATCTAGTTTGATCATTTCCACGGTTTGAATTTCCCGCGCGCCGCCATTTTGAAATGTGACGTGTTTTGTTCCAATCTCGATGAGCGAGAAGGGGTCTGGCACGGCAACTCAAACACGTCACAAAATGGCGGCGCGTAGGAAATCCAAACCAATCCGATTTAAATCGATCTTCATGACAAAAGAGTGAAGTAAAATGCGGCATAAAGTAAAATAGAAACTAATCATATGTTATTTAGTTTTCTTATTTGTTTTAAGGAGGGATAAAACTTTTGCGGGCAACAAAAGCAAGGAGAAGAAAAACGAGAAATTGAAAAGAGTAGACACTACTTGATCTAACTCATTGTTAATGAAATTTTAAGTTAAATTCTATTGGAGAAAATATTAAGATCGATAGCTGTTAGACTTGAGAATAGATTCTAATTCATGAATTTTCTGTTTGACAGCTACAGGATGAAAACGCTCTTCTCAGGTAAGGTTGATCAATAGATTAGCAGTGAGAGTTAGTGAATTATTCACGTCTTGAAAAACAGCCTTGAGATATTCTAGACAAAAGATCTTTATCTGTGTCACTGTAAAACCAGTGTTATGTAATATAGAAAGGTACTGAAGAAATGGTTATTGGATTTTGGTTGGACAGCTAACAGACTTGCAGGATCTGGTTACAGTGTGTTTAAAAAGATGTTTCATCATTATAAAGTGGTATCAATGGCAAACTTGTAAACAATGAGACGTGTAATGTATTTCCTAATTTTTTTTTTTTATGTTCAGGGTGAAGTACGAAGAAGCGATGGAAGAGCTCATTAAGGTAAACTTAGATCTAGGTTTTATCCAGATTTTCATTTCTTAATTTTTTCCCAAATCAAGAGAGTTTAGTTTTACAGCGCTATTATTTTTTTTGATAATTCTGACTGCGTGCAAAAGTATTCTAAAAAATAATTTTACAATTCCGTCCGATGTTTTCCACATAATCAAGTCGCGCTTCGGCCGCACCCAATGATGTTATCCAAGTAAAGGAAGGTTGGTGATAAGTGACGTCACTTCAGGAACTTCTCGAGGCTTTAGTTTGTAGATCCATTCGCTCAACGAGTGCTCGTCAAGTGTCTCTCTGCCCAGAGACACCAGTATTTAGATCTCCCACGATTTTTGAAGAAACTATAAAACAAATTTGCTAAGTTGAAAGAATCGGCGCTTCTCGACCTAACGTCACAAGCCGTTCTGGAACCCAGACTACTTTTTATAGCAAGTCGTCTTCATTGGGCGTAGCAAGCACTACAACCTTGAAGATCGATTTTGAAGCAAAGTAAGCGCTGAATCGCAATTTTTTTTCGGAAACACTTGTTTACTCCTTATAAAGATTCCGTAAATAGGCCGTACATATAGGCACTTTAACAAATTCAATAATTTAGAAAAATCGTTTTGTGTGAGAAACTTTCTATGACAAGAAATAGATAGGGACAAGAAGTGGAATACTATTCATCTGCTGAATGACCAGTTATTAAAATCAAAATCTATTTTTCGCATTGAGAGACTAACTTTTGTTTTTCTTTTTAAAAAGAAATCAGAAGAAGCTGATGTCTTGAGGTATGAACGAAATAAATATTTGGTGTCTTTAACGCAGAAATGTATTATTATTACAATACGGTGAATACATAAGTTAAACTTATTGTAACTAAAAAAAGTTTCGCAAAATATATCAAAATAATTTCCTTTTAAGTACTGAATCATAACGTTTTTGTGTTTGTGTAAAGGCTAAAATTGTTTTCTAAAATTTTATCGCTTGAATTTTATTTTTGTGCTTTTTACTGCCAGCTACGTTTATTAAGAGACGAATAAATGGAAAAAATACTGTTTTAGTTTCACAATGCGAGCGTTTGTATTTCGTAAAAGACTTAGCTACATTAAACGTTCAGTAGTTCTCGTTATGGAATGTTCTCGGCACTAATTGATATTTCTATCACAAACTATTTCAGAGCCAAATTACAAGAAAAGAAAAGATTCAACTTGAAGGTAAACTGTTTTCTTCCTATTGCTGGGCTCATAAATTTTTCCCTTGAACAACTTTGTTTTTACAAAACAAGTTCCAATTGCAAATAAACATAATCTAGCAACAAGATGCACTTGAAAAAGGCAGAGTTAGTTTTATTGATATCAGTTTGAACTCTCAGAGTCAACCCAAAGCTAGCCAGGTCTCTCCTAGTAAGTGAGTAATTAAAATCAGGAGCTTTGTTTACTTAAAAGTAAAATTAAACTTTTTTCGACAATGGTTAAGAGATAAAAATTCATGAAGATCGATGACAAACAGAAAACGCATGAAAGCATGGCAGTTGTGAGAAGGAAAAATCAAGTGCGATATATAGAGCGACAGTTATGGATGAATAAAAAGTGCATGACTAATATCTTCGTTATGGGCGTATTTCAGCTAAACACCGCTATGTGACAGACCTGGTGCATCCAAACCTGGTGGCTTTTTCCCCATTTGGCCAAACTGGGCCCTGGTTAATTCTGAAAAAAAAAACCTTTAAAAGCAAATTCTGATGAAACTGATGAAAATCGACCTGGTGGCACCATGAGGTTTTGATGAACAATCAATTAGACGAATAAATGATCGATAAAAATTTTGAAATGAGAATATAGTAAAACTAGAACCTATTCTTCTTTCTTTTCTTAAAAGCTTCGGTCGTGTTAATGGATACATCTGGGTAGACTTGAACGAGAGATTTCGGTGGGCAACTAGAAGCGAGTGTGCTCAAGATTGGGTTCAGTTCATTCAAGAAAGTCAAGACCAGATACCCATTAACGCTAGGATGGCGTTGACCTTTTAAAAAACTTCCAAAAAAACAAGTGGAAAATTCTTTGTTGGGGAGAAGATATATAAATGAGAGCGGTTTGGGTGGTAGTGACGAACACAAAGATGATTGTAAGGGCAAAAACGTGAAGTCCTTAATAAAGATAAAGCTAGAATGACCAATAAGAAAACCAAGAGAAAATTTAACGAAAAATGTTTTAATTCTTTTAGTTATTTAATGTAAATATGCTTAAAATGACTCAACTTACTGAAATTGCTATTTTGTAACATGATGTTTCGACCGTTTCGCACGGCCTTCTTCAGATTTCTGTAAAGATTTCTTTTTAGCTAAAGCAGTTTTACCAGATTAACTAATACAACATTTTTTTTCTTTTCAGATCGAAATTCGAAGACCACGTCTGAATTTGGAACGGCTATCTTCTAGCCTTCAAAGACGTCATGCCGCGCTTTTAAGATTTTTTAAAACTTAATGATTTTCCCTGTTTCGTTTTTTTCTCAAATGATAATCTTCTTTACATATTGGTTTCAAAAAACCTATCAAAAACCTTTTATTTGTTTATGACTTCGAGGGCAAAATTCTTCGTTTTTCGTAGTACTGACACGAGAAAGCGTTGCTTAACTAATATTATCTATTCAACGTTTTTCGAATATAAAAATCTTGCAATCTCTGGAAACAGTTGGAAATGACCAGAATTAGTTTTTAAGGAAATTTTAAGACTTTTAAAAATCATCGGAAAACTTCGGAAAACCTCGGAAGTATACCAACGCCCAGTCAGCGCCGAGTAATTTTGCCCTCATTTAAGAAAAAAATGATCACTTTGATGTCCAATCAAATCGAAGTATTATTGCCCTCTATAAATGGTATAAACACTTAATTAACACTCATTTTGTCTTTCCCAATTGTTAAATGAGAATGAATTGGAAAGCGCGCTGCAACGTTACGGCTGTAAACTTAATTTAGATTACTCTCAAAGTCCAACTAGGAGAGAAATAGCTGCAGACTTAAAACAAGAGGCCGATTACAAAGTTATCAAGGATTTTTGCATGAAATTGCGTTTAAAGGCAAACAAATCGCAGGTGGAGCAACGATCTAGTTTGATATATCACACGTTGTAACAAGGGTTTTTATGAGAAATAAACATACACTGTGTAGTTTACATTTGCATACCATTTATACAAATTAGTTTGAGGCGATTTCAAAACCACTTATTGTGTCTTTAGTTCCAATACAGTTACTTCCTGATATATAAAGCGATTGTACTTTTCAGCTTGTGAACCCGAAACAATTATCTAGCCTTTTATGCTGGATGAAAGGGATTCGTGTCTTCGCCATTAAGCGGAGAAGATAAACAACATTCTGAAGTCTCGAAGGACTTGTTAAGAAAGGTAATTTAGGTGGAGACTGATAAACAACATCTTGTTTTTGACGACAAGTTGTTTTCAATTAGTTCGAATCAAAAGCTGAATACGAATGCAGTTCGAAGTGATCAAGGACAAATTCTTATCGAATCACATCATACCTCTGTGAACGAATTAAAATGTGTGATACTTTATATTAGAGATTTGTAATTTAGTACAAACTATTTCTTCATGCAATATTGCAAGTCCACTTAAACTGAGAAAATTGCAAGTCCATTTGAACTGAGAACATTGCAAGTCTATTTGAACTGAGAACATTGCAAGTCTATTTGAACTGAGAAAGTTTCAAGTCCATTTGAACGTTCATTAGCAACTTTATATTCATTTTTTCTTAAAAAAACCCAAACAATGACAATACTGTGGTTAGAACTTTTCTTTTACATCTTTCATTTCTTCGTTCCTGGAAAATGCCCTCTACTAATGCCTTTTCTGAGCAAACATGGACAAAATGGCTGCAAATTCATCAAAATCTACAATTCAAAATGTCAAATTTGTAAATTAACCAAAAAGATTATCTAAAATTTGTTTATCTCCTCAAAACAAAACTTTGGTTAACCCGGGGGTTGATGGTAATCGTGTAGTGAGCAACGCTAAGCAAGCTTTCTATGAGATCTGAGGAATACGCGGGCTCCAATTACAAGCTATTTATCAGAGAACAGTTAGATCGCGGTTGGGTTGAAAAACCTAGAACTAGCTTTTTCCTTTTTGTATCATAATCAAATAAAACAATTGGCTATAAAGGCTCTTCGCGCTAAAGCGACGGCGAATGCTTTGCTCCCCGAAGAAATGTTTTTGGGGCTAAAAACAAAAAGTTAAAAGCTTTGGAGGGAAAAATTAGCAGCAAGGGATTGTTTCTCTAAAAATCAAAAGTTTGCTTCTCATTTCAAACTCCACTTATGACAGTAAGGAACTAATAACCCACCGAAACATTCTGGCTGGGTTTCTTGTCAAAACTGGCTATAGTTGTTGGACTACAACACGTTAACCTTTTTATATATTACAAACTATTATATATTTTTTCGAATTAGGTTTGCGAGGAAAGTGCTCATCTGATCTGCAAACCCTTTTTTCTTTTGGCACAGCTTAGCACTTTTCAGACGTTTTTCTTTTTCGGAAACGTGTAATTGAAATGCGGCGGTTTGTTCTTGATAGCAATTACTCGCGCGCATGGGTGCATGGCTAGCAATTTTTACTGCTTCAAATTGCCAAACACAGAGAGAAGAAAAAAACCCAGAATCTGTGTAATTATCTCCCGACCCCATCACACTGGAAATAGTACAACAACGTTACGTCATTTGTTTGATAAATTACAAAAAAACGCTTTCTTTTTAACAATTCATTTATTTACAACAACTATTAATAACGGAAATATAAATAACAGTTTTATTGTTTAAGTTAAGAAAGCAAATAAAATGATAGTATTAACTAATCATAAATAATAGTTAAATTTACGTTATACAGTGGAGCTCCGTTAATGTACGGTCACCAACTGGCCAGAAAAATATAGAGTGGCCCGTCGTCGCAATGAAAGCACTTCGCAAGAAAATGTATGGCCGTTTGACCGGCAGGCTGTAAAAATAGTGGCCGTAAGGTGGAGTTCCACTGTACAAAGAACTAACAGAAATATTGGTCGTGTTAAGAATATACAGTTTTTCTCAATTCACTACTTGAACGTCGGCAAGTCAGTTTTGCAATACCGACAATTACAGAATTAAAGAAGTGCATACTGTAAGCTTTATACGTTTAAAAGTGCAAGCTAGGATAGTGTTCTTGCCAACAATATATAGAGCTTCTCATGTTGTCCATCGAATTATATTTCTTTGAACAGTTCATCAAAGTATTTGTAATGATTGCTGTAGTCACTTTTTTTCTTGAATTACCAGAGGCAAAAATTGTTTTTTGAACACAGCCAGTGGAGCCTCATGGTAATGGCCATGGTTTTGGTGACATTTGCATGAAGCACTGAATATATTCCTTTTCTGTTGAAACTCTTGCAGAAACAGGCAGTGTGTACTCAAGATTTTCTGTGCATTGTCTTCAGTTGGGCTTTGCCAAT
>JAOBAT010094860.1:7385-40259 GCA_026413305.1 Hydrozoanthus tunicans | reverse complement strand
GAGTGTGGCAGCCATCACGAATGGCTTCTGTTATGTCTTGGCCTTTGTGGTATCGGTAAGTAGGCGAAGCTTATATATATCAAAGTTGACTTAAGTTGCTCTCCATTTGATCATTCCGGCCGGCCGAAAAGATTTAGTTCTGGCCAGTAGAAATGGAAAGGTCCAGGGCCGATCAGAAACAAGCTGAAAGTTGATACATTTTCCAAATCCTACTAGCACGTAGTAAAAAACTGAAAAGCCGCCCGCGTATACTTTCCCGCCACAACTCCCAAATTCCCGCGCCCTAGCCGACCGGAACGGGAAAACTGAACGCCGTTGATCCACGAGCAGGGCCATACTGGCCAGAACCAGCTCTGAGAACTCGTGCGTTCCATTTAAAGACTGGCAGGTCGGATCGTTCAAATGGAAAGAGACTTTAGTATTCACCTCGTCGGTGGAACGTTCGACTCGCAATTCTAGGATCACGAGTTCGAGCACCGATCAGACCATTGTGTCAGTCTCTCTTTGAACAAGACACTTGATACTTAAGTTATACGAAAGCTCGGAACTTTGTAATTAGAACTTTTAAGAACTTTTAGTAGTTTTAAATCTCTATAGTAGCTCTAGGTTCATTTGAATAATGTTTGGCATTTATATAGCATCTTTTTTCATATGTACATTACCAAAGGCGCTTAACAATGATTTGCAGTTCACTTTGGCATTGAGGGTCCTAGATAGTCCGCTACATACGGCTCACAATTATATTCATTAATGGTTGCCCTAAATTAGTAGTAGACAGACCGCGACACCGGGATCACTCTACTCTTTGTCGACAAGTGTTATGGGTTCTTTTAAGTCCGCGATAGGAGATCAAGATACTGGTCCTACGGTTTAACATCCAAATTGGAGAAGACGCGAAAATCTAACCGTTTTCAGATGTTAGGGCAAAGTCATCACCTTCTCCTCAATTATTTTAAGACCCTGAGTGAAAGTTCGGCACTGGGAATCGAACCCGGGCTTCTGCAGGACAGCCTGGCGCCTTACCAACATGGTTAACCAGGCGGCGGTCTAACAACGCAATACTAGAATAACAACAGTTACAATCTTAAATCATGTCACCTTAAAGTCATCCCCTCGGAAAATAACATTGCTAATAGCCTGAAGCAATGACTGCAGCCAATGGCGCCGTTTTATTGGTTCAGAAGCACATTTGAAAAATGTAAGCCCTTCACAAGAACAAAACTTGATCCGTTTCTCTCAATTTAAATGGTTGTAACACTAGACATGCATACTATAAAGGATTGTAGCACTAGACATTCGCAGTATAAAGGGTTGTAGGACTAGAAATGCACAGTATTAAGGGTTGTAACAGTAGACATGCGTAGCATATAGAGTTGTAGGACTAGATATGCGCACCATAAAGGGTTGTAGCACTAGTATTGCATACTATAAAGGGTTGTAGCACTAGATATGCGCAGTAGAAAGGGTTGTAGCACTAGACATGCGCAGTAGAAAGGGTTTGAGCACTGGACATGCGGACCATAAATGGTTGTAGCACAAATATGCGCACTATAAAGTGTCTGAGCACTGGACATGCGCACTTTAAAGGGTTGTAGCACAAGATATGCGTACTATAAAGTGTCTGAGCACTGGACATGCGCACTTTAAAAGGCTGTGCTACTATACATGCGCAGCATAAGGGTTGTAGCACTAGACATGTGGGGTATAAAGGGGTAAAGCACTATATAGAAAATTTGACATGTATGCACACTATAAAGGATTGCAACACTAGGCATGGGCATAATAGAGAGTTTTAACTGCGGCCTGAAACAAGTTGATTCTCTTAAAAACACTAGATTATAACAATGTTTACCGCAAAGCTGTTCTCGGGCGTTTCAGGGGCTCGTCCATTTTCGTGCGAAAGAGTCCTGGGAACAAGTTCTGAAGGCTACACAGCCTCCTCATCTTCGTGGAAGGTTTTATGAAGTCGAGTTATGAATTTCTTGCAATCCTAACTCCTAAACCAATTTTTGTAGGTGGACAGACTCTGCTGACCAAGTCGCTACAAATGGAAAAAGCAGCTATAGTAGCTCTGGTGCGGAGTCTTGACATTGTGTTCGCATTCGTGCTTCAGTTGGTGTTCTTAAACACTCAAGCCAACCCATACAGTGTGGCAGGCGCCATCTTGGTTCTGC
The DNA here is from genome assembly GCA_026413305.1 of Hydrozoanthus tunicans. Lineage (NCBI taxonomy): Eukaryota > Metazoa > Cnidaria > Anthozoa > Zoantharia > Hydrozoanthidae > Hydrozoanthus > Hydrozoanthus tunicans. The sequence goes on along the minus strand of JAOBAT010094860.1, from coordinate 38,085 downwards.
TGTGCAATGGCGTTGTAGTCGGAAGTCGCTGGCAGAGAAGAAGCAATTCTGAGGGTTGTGAAGAAAATAAAAGCCCCGTCGCCAAACCGGTGCACTCATCACATGAGAAAAAATGAATTGATAAAAAGTGCTATAAGACGCTTGAGTTCATTGTTGATGTAGAGGGAATCCTGTGGAATGGCATATTTTTTGCTGCTGTCAACAAAAGAAATGAATTAAAAACAAAATAAAAAAAAAGATTGCATCAAACAGAATGGCTGTGTTATGCGCTCATTTACCTTCTACTTCACGCACGGCCGCTACAATGTTTCCAGTTTGACCCGTCAAGACACATGGCTTGAAGGAATCCAGAGTCTTTCACCTGTAAACTGGAGGAACTTAGTAATAAGAGAAAAAATGAGGGGACATAGACTAGTACTGTCATCGGCTGCGCAGTGGCCGAGCGGTTAGCGTGTTCGTCTCGTAATGCTAGGGTTGCGAGTTCGAGCCCTGGTCAGACTACTGTGTTGTGTTCTTGTAATTGAGCATGACACTTTACCTGACTTTGTTCTAGTTTCAGCTGTATAAATGAGTACCATTTCTGTTGGGGGCTAACATTTGATGGATTAGTGTCCTGTCCAGGGGGAGTCAAAGACTTTATCTGAACTTGCAATGCCAGACTGTTATTTCATGTTTTGAGGCTGTTGTTTAAAATGTTAATATTGTGTTTTTTCTTTGAAAATAAAGTGCATTTCTAAGTTTTCTCGGTACTCTCTTTTTATATATATGAACTTTTTTTATGAGAGCACAAGGCTGAAAACCGCCAAATATTTAAGAACATGTTAAGAACTGCCGAGGTTGAGAAAAGGTGAAGAACATTTATTTATGATGATACCCTATTGCAAACAATTTATAGTGTTATTAAAAAAAATGCTTTTCGGTTAGTCTCCTTCGCAGCCGTGTTTTTTTCTCGTTGATATAAGTTCACAGATAACAGTTTACATGTGATGTTTTTTCATTTACCAAGTCGCAGTTCTTAAAGGTATTTGCCTTGAGACAAACTGGCAAGAAAAGAAAGTCAGTACCACTGACTACTACTACTATACTACACATACATACTACAGTACAGTATTATTTAATTGTCTAAAAGCAGTAAAAATATTTTAAGGAAACTGTGAAAAGCGAGATAGCTCCTCCCCCCGCTTCCAACGGGCCTGCTCAGACACAGATCTTTATCAGTTGAGTTCTGAGCGGTGACGAGTTCCAAAGGAACATTCACAAAGTAACTTTGTAAGAGATATAAAGAGAAAATGAGTTGACACCATGTAACACTTCCATGAAGAGTCTTCTCCGTTGAAATAAGGTACTTTCCAGGCATTGGAAGTCACAACGGACGCTTGCAGCGCCGCATAAACTCCGTTACAGCATCATCGCATATTTCTTTGTAACTCCTTAGAATGGAACTTTCACTTGCAAAATCCCGCTTTGAGGTTTTGTGCTTGTGAAATCTCTTAAAAGGGGAAGAAAGACGCCGCCATTTTTTCTCTTCCTCATATTCCTCAAATTCATAAAATGCGGGACGATTCCTGATCTTCCTGCGGCTGTGCTTTCAAAGTAGCCACAAAGTCAGCATCATCGCGGATTTCTTTTTACTGCTTGGAGATTTTGTAACTGAGAAATCTCTTGGAAGGGGAAGAAAGATTCTGCCAACTTTCCCCTTTCTCATATTCTTACAAGATTATCAAATGAGGGACATTCCTGGTCTTCCAGCGGCTATGGCTCCAAAGTAGCCACTACAGAATCAGCATCATCGCCGATTTCTTTGTAACTCCTGAGAATGGAGCTTTCACTTGAGAAAACAGTTTTGAGATTTTGTACCTGAGAAATCTCTTGGAAGGGGAAGAAAGACCCTGCCAGCTTTTTCCTTTCTCATATCCTTCAAGATGATAAAATGAGGACCATTCCTCATTTCTAGCGGTTGTGGCTCCGCAGTAGCCACAGAGTCGCCATTATTGTGCGCAGATTTCTTTGTGGCTGCTCGGAATAGATTTTTCACTTGAGAAAACCCGCTTTGAGATTTTGTGCTTGCAAAATCTCTTGGAAGAAAAAGAAAGATCCTGTCAGCTTTCCCCTTCTTCATATTCTTCAAATAAAGGAGGACGATTCCTGATCTTCCAGCAGCTATGGTTCCAAAGTAGCCACCACAGAATCAGCATCATCGTAGATTTCTTTGTGACTCCTAAGAATGGAGCTTCACTTGAAAAATCCCGCTTTGAGATTTTGCGATTGTGAAATCTCTTGAAAGGGGAACAAAGACACTGCCGTTTTTTTCTCTTACGCATATCCTTCAAAACGATAAAATGAGGACGATTCCTCATTTCCATCGGCTGTGGTTCCACAGTAGCCACAAAGTCAGCACCATTGAAAGCTTATTTATGTCTGCTTGGAACAGATTTTCCACTTGAGAAAACTTGCTTTGAGATGTTGTGCTTGCGGAATCTCTTGAAAGGGGGAGAAAGACCCTGTCAGCTTTTTCCTTCCTAATATTCCTCAAATTGATAAAATGATAACCATTCCTCGATCTTCCAGCTTGTTGTTCTATAGTAGCCATAGAGTCAGTATCATAGCAGGTTTCTTTAAAGGTATCCTGCCTTAGGTAAAAAGTTGTGTTAAACTTATTTTACGAATGGAGGAAAACAACAAGTGATGTGTCTAACTAGTTTTATTTTTGTTCATTGTACAAGCCTTGTAAAGCTAAGCATAAATCTACTTGTAAATGCTGCAGGCTGTTTTTGAAAAACCGTTTTTATGATTTTTGTCATTACCTTTTTTTCTGTTTAAAACTTTTTTGTTTCACCTCTGAGTTAAAAGAGAGAAAGAAACATCTTATACCATACCATACATGGTTAACGTTTTACCTTTCTTCTTCCAACTCACACGCTAAATAAAAAGGTATTCACATTGTTATTTTCTGCGTGGGTGCAACAAATTAAAAAAAAGACAACGAGATCGATAACAACACTGAGTGCTATTTCTTTAGATATGTAATATAGAATAATTAATCGCGAGAGATGTCTGGCCCTAACTTGGCGGATTCAGGGTAATAGCTAAGTAGTGAAAAACATTTTTAGGCGAAATTAGCTACAATGACGTAAGAGCTAGCACTTGAACCAAGAAGAAAAAATTAAAACAACAACAATGCATGAATTACAATAAGAAATAAATAAGCATAACTTCAGGTTTTTAAGTTTGATAAGATCGGTAAGTTGCCGTCATCTTCCTAACTGTTGCTTCGTTACAGCCTTGAAAACGATTTTGTTTTGCGAGCTATCCACAAATGCCGAGTGAAGGAAAACCCTAGAAAATAGAATTTGAGAATTAATTCTAAAAATATCAACCTTTGAACGGTAGATATATCCTTTCCTGCCCAGCTATGCAACTGATAACCGAAAATTTCACCACAGTCATAACGCCGCTAAACGGTAATATAGACAAAAAACATCGTGAAAAGAAAACATTGTGAACGAGTTCAGAGTTTCAGCGAGTCTCTCGTTGGAGTTATTTAATCAGTGTGTCTCGTTCAAAATTTTAATATGTCTCGTTCGTATTTCAACGAGTCGGCGTTGCCAATCGTGTACCATTTGTTTAAAGTGTGAAGTTGTTCACGAACAGGGCTAGATAAATTATTTGAGAATAACTATCCAGATGGAATCAAGCGAAGTATTTCGACAGCTGCGTCTGCTATGAAATTGTCGTTTCCGTTTATGACTGTAACAAAAACAGTAAAGTATCTTGCCGTTTTGCCTGAAATTACTTTTAATTGCCTAATTCTTGAAAATTTTTAAAAACTGTACTTCTACGGATAGATCCAAGCAGTAGCCATATACACTCTATGAGTGCCGGCCAATTTTTCAACTAATCTTTTCCACTAAAACAATTTCCGCTCATATATCGTGGAACCATTAGTTTAGTCTGTTTGTGTGTTGATTGGGTATCATATATAATGTTTTGTTCAATTCGTTTAATCGTAAACTTTCAAAAGATTAAAACAACCTCAGCAGAAACCAGGGACATATATTCATTAAACGCTTTTGACTTAGGATGTTCTTTTAATTCTTTGTTTTAAATTGTCAGCCGCCCAAAATCTAATGCAGACTGACTGATATACGTCATATTTTAAGATGAAGGACAAAGACACGAAAATATACAAAACAATTAAGACTTCAGTTGCAAATTGCTTACAAAACGTCGAGTAGCTTTTTAATTAAGCACTCAAAACTGAGCCCTTCCCAACAAAAACTTCGCGCGAACAATAAATAAGGACTATTAGCGTGAGAATAAACCTTTAAAACTCATCTTCGGAAAATTTCCTTTCACTTGCCGCAAATACCAGTTTTAATTTCTTAATTTTCTTAATTTAGTTTTTCATTTCTAGGATCTATCTTCGGTTCCAAAATAATTTTTTTCCAACACAAGGTAGTTTTTTAGAAGGCTTTCCCGTTCAAAGTTTTTTGAAGATTAATAAACAGGTTTTAAATATGCTAACATCACTTGATCGGCGTCATCCACCGATTTGCAAGCAAATTGCTTCTTTTTCTCATAAACGAATTTAAATTTAGATATCCAACTTCATTGGTTTATAAATTTATCTCAGTTTTAAAACAATGGTGCAAATCACGATGAGAACTTAGCAGTCCGTTAATGTTTTGCCAATGAAAATGATTAAGCTGTTGAAGAAAGTCATTACAAACAATTTTATGGCCGGAAAAGTCCCATATTTCTCTTAACCGTCTTTGCTCAGACGGTCGTTTTTGTTTCATTCGTTTTCGTCTACATTACTGTCTACTTCTTTTATCCAGAGAGAGAGAAATCTACAACCACGCGAATTAACAACGTTCATTTAAAAAAACATACAAAATGAAAGCAAAACTCAATATTTGCCAAGATGGAACTCTCAAGCACATAGCCGGTCTTCTCCTTGCTGTTTTTTCTTGTGTGTTTTTCGCGTTTTCTTCGTTATTCGTCAAGCTCTTAAGGGAGCTTCCTGCACAAGAGGTTGTATTCTTTCGGAGCTTTGTCCAACTGACGTTCCTTTTGCCGTCAGTGGTCTACTTTAAAGAGCCGTTCACCTCAAAACCGAAAAATATGCTGTGTTTGATTGTTCGAGGTGGAGCGGGAGCATTGGCGCTGTGCTGCCAATTCTACGCATTCAAGCATCTACCTTTAGCAGACGCCACAGTCATTGTGTTCTCCTCGCCAATTTTTACAGGAATTCTTGCCTATTTTATTCTTGGCGAAAAATGGGATGCTTTTGACGCCATTGCAACAATTCTGTGTTTTGTTGGCGTTGTACTCGTTGCTCGCCCAACAATTCTATTCACGCGGGAAAATGCCACGCACTTGAGGGGGGATTGGGAGCAAGTCATGGCTTCACTCGTGGCTGTATGCGGAGCAGTGTTGGTGTCAATCGCACTCATTGCCATACGAAAGCTTGAGGGTGTAAGCTATCTCATTCCGGTACTGTACCTGGCTGTGGTTGGTGTAGTGGCGACAGGCATCGGTCTTGTGCTTACCGGAAGCCTGACGAGCATCGAGTGTGGCAGCCACCACGAATGGCTTCTGTTATGTCTTGGCCTTTGTGGTATCGGTAAGTAGGCAAAGCTTAAAGTCCATTTGACCAATCCGGCCGGCCGGAAAGAACTGATTCTGACCGGTTTAAATGGAAAGGTAAAGGGTTAATCATAAACAAGCATTTTCTAAATCCTACTAGCACGCAGTAAAAAACTGAAAAGGCGCGCGCGTATATTTTTCCAGCAACAACCCTCCGAATTCCCGCGCCTTAGCAAACCGGAGCGGGAGAACTGAACGGCGTTGATCCACGAGCAGGGCCATTCAGGTCAGAACCATCTCTGAGAACTTGTGCTTTCAATTTAAGAACTGGCCGGTCGGACCGGTCAAATGGAAAGAGACTTTAATATTTACCCCGTCGTTGGAGCGTTCGAATCGCAATTCTAGAATCACGAGTTCGAGTCCCGGTCAGACACTGTGTTGTGTCCTTGAGCGAGACACTTGATACCCGACTTGTTCCAGTCGACTCAGCTGTATAAATGAGTACCAACTTCTGCTGGGGGCGATAGAATAGTGTCCTGTCTATGGGAGTCAACTGCTCTCATTTGCTTAACACTACAGAAACCGGAGATAAGTCGGCCTTTTGTGCAACCTGGATAGAGAAAGAAATTAGTTTTTAGTAAACATTAGAGTTAATTGTTATGTTTAAAAAGCAGTGTGTGGTGGGCTTGAAATTTTTTTTCTTGATTTCGAGTATGTATCAAAAAATTAAGATTACAAAGACTTTTTAGAAAAAACACAACATAACAAGCTATAACTAGTTATGATGACGTTCATTATAATACAAATGCCATAATTTTGAACCTATGACGTAAAAATATTGATAGATATCGACTTATTTCTTTAACATAAAATAAATAAATTGATTTCTCGGCTAAAAAGGTTGCTTTTGGTTTTTATTTGTGAAAATATCTGTCAAAGGTATGAAAGGGATTCTGGAAACACTCAGCTTATCCTTGCCTGAAGGTGCATAACCTTTGCTGGAATCAATATTAGAACTTTTTTTGTAACTTTTTATGGTAACAACGCAAAGCTATAACAACAACAGTTACAATCTCATATTATGTCACGTCTAAGCCATCCCCTTTGCAAAATAACAACGCTTTTAGCCTGAAGCAATGATTGCAGCTATTGGTAGCGTTTTTTGGTTCAGAAACACATATTATAAAATTTAAGCCCTTCAAAAGCACAAAACTTGATCCGTTTGTCCCTGTTTAGATGGTTGTAGCACTATGCATGCGCACTATAACGAATTGTAGCACTAGACATGAGTATTATAAAGGGTTGTAGATCTGGACATGCGCACTATAATGGATTGTAGCACTATACATGCGCACTATAATGGACTGTAGCACTAGACATGAGTACTGTAAAAGGTTGTAGATCTGGACATGCGCACTATAATGGATTGTAGCACTAGACCTGAGTACTATAAAGGGTTGTAGATCTGGACATGCGCACTATAATGGATTGTAGCACTATACATGCGCACTATAATGGATTGTATCACTAGACATGAGTACTATAAAGGATTGTAGCACTAGACAAGTACGGGGCGCTATAAACGATTTTAAAGTTTAATTTTTAAGTTTAATTTTTGATTTTTAAGATTTTAATATTAATCTTAAAATTTTGATTTTAATTTCCAATTTTTTAAAATTAACTTTGGCCTAAAACAGGTTAGTTCTCTTAAAAACGTTAGACTCTGACAATGTTTCCTAAAGTTCCCCGGGCGTTTCAGGGGCTTGTCTATTTCGTCAAAAAGAGCCCTGAGAACGAGTTCTGAAGGCTAGACAGCCTCCCCATCTTCGTGGAAGTTTTTATGAAGTCAAGTTCTGAATTTCCTGCAATCTTAACTCCTAAACTAACTTTTGTAGGTGGGCAGACTCTGATGACCAAGTCGCTACAAATGGAAAAAGCAGCTATAGTAGCCCTGGTGCGGAGTCTGGACATCGTGTTCGCATTCGTGCTTCAGTTGGTGTTCTTAGGCACTCAAGCCAACCCATACAGTGTGGCGGGCGCCATCTTGGTTCTGCTGTGCAATGGCGTTGTAATCGGAAGTCGCTGGCAGAGAAGAAGCAATTTAGAGGGTTGTGAAGAAAATAAAAGCCTCATCGCCAAACCGGCGCATTCATCACATGAGAAAAAATGAATTGCTAAAAAGTGCTATAAGATGCTTGAGTTCATTGTTGATGCTATTTAACTGTAGAGGGAATCCTGTTGAATGGCATATTTTTTTGCTGCTGTCAACAAAAGAAATGAATTAAAATCAAAATAAAAAAGATTGCATCAAACAGAATGGCTGTGTTATGCGCTCATTAACCTTCTACTTGACACACGGCCGCTACAACGCAAAACTTTTCAGGTTTGTGTGAACCAGGCCTAAATCAATATCTTATAAGAAGTTTCGATAAAAAAGTGTTTTCGTAATATTTAACAATTAGGTATTCAAAGAGCGCGGGTTGGACCATGGATATGAAATGGTAAATAGCCAAATAGGCGCGTAACGCTGAGTTTGCTATAAACTAAATCTCATATCCAACAAGCACGAATGGATCCATTGTCTTATTGAATTTCTTGATTTTTCCCAAACCTATCGAAACTTGACAACTAAAATCTATTCAGAGCCATATTACAGCTTTTCAACACTACTATCAGCTTCCAAAATGTGGTCAACTCGGTATATGAGCGGTGACTGAGTAAGTCAATCAGAACACTAGAAACGCAGTATTCGAGGTTGAAACTTTAACAAAAACATATGAACATGCTGGCCGGAATATAGGAATAAATCACTTTCTAAAATAATCATTCACAAGGAGGAAAATTGTTGAAGGAATCCTCCTATGCATAACATTTTTTTGTTCAAGTTTGTGTCAATTTTAGCAGCACAAGTTTGATACTTTTGTGCATAAAACTAACGCCAACCAATTTGTTTTCATCAGGTTTACGTATACAGTTTGAGTTTCCCGCGCGCCGCCATTTTGAATTATGACGTAACGTGGTTGCAGTGCCAGACCCCTCTCGTTCATTCCTACTGTATTAATCGCGAGTGGCGACTGGCACTGCAACCAAGTTACGTCAGAAATCAAAATGGCGGTGCGCGGGAAATTCAAACAAAAAAGTTGATCAAACCAAATTACTTGGAATTTTTTATATGCGCAGAATTATCAAACTTGAGCTGCTGATATTGTCCCAAATAAAACTTTTATTAAGAGGGGGAGAGTTGAGGGCCTTTCGTTCAATAAGAAAGGTGGTTTGCAGTTATGTTGTCACGCACGAAGGACCGGGTTTTACGGCCTCGGCAGAAACCTGCGTCACTTCTTGTTATGATCATTTTCAAGCAAGTGATTTAATTTCAGCATATATGTGCATAGATCAACTGGATGATTCAAAACATTCATTGTCATATACATGCGTACAGTCATACATACAGCTTTATTTGCTATCACTTACTGGTTTCACATTGACAGCAAACTTTTCTTCAAAACCACAAATATTCATTTTGAAAAAGTTAAAGGGTTTGAATTGCTTCACCCCTGGATGGAAAACTTTATCCCACCCCTGGACGGAACATTTTGTCCCACCCTTGGACGTAACACTTTGTGAAAATTGACATCGTCAGGTATCGGGTTGTCATCCCAAGGTTTCTATGAATAAAGCTGTGATGCAATATTTTATGTTCGGTTTATATTTCATTGCTTACGACTGTAAACAGAGGCAGAGGGTACAGATGTTCCTTTTTCTGTCATAAACACGACATTAGCATGAGTTCGTCAGTGACTTAGATTTTTTTCTGATCATTCAACTTGAGGCCTAGGAGTGCTTTTATCCATCTTCATATAATCAAGTTGCCAACTTCTACATCAATCATGCATTTAAGGAATATAATCATATAGCATTATCTGGCTATTGGGCATATCGAGCGAGCGGGAGCAAGACGTATGTCCAGCGAGAATAGACAAGAGCTTGACCAGTTACTCGGCTCCCCATGCGAGTCTCTGTAACTCAGTGGGTGGAGCATCTGACCGGTAATCAGAGGGTTGCGGGTTTAACTCCCGTTGGTGACTCAAAATTTTTTCTGATCGTAGAACTCGAGAAGCGCTTTCTTTCCATCAAAAAATATTCTCGATTTTTAAAAGTTGCTGTTGTTACGTTTGTTGCTAAATCGTAATACTTCATTTAGTGACACGTACCTTATGCCCTGGGGGGAGGTACTTCGGGGTCAAAAGGGTCTAAGGGATGACCATCGGAAAGGTACCCAAAATACCCTAAAAAATACCAAAGGATATAAATTTTCCACCCTAGAAAATACGTCTCGGTTTTAAAATTACCCAAAAAAATCCCTGTTGAAATCTGAAAATTTTCCTTGGGTAGCTAGCGAGTCAGCGTCAAGTCCCCTCTTGTTGCGCCGAACGTGAAATGCACTATAAGCTGAAAAACGCAAAAAAAAAAGGAAAAAGAAAAACGCCAAAGGCGGACTTTTGTCTTAACTTCTTGTTCAGTAGGCACGTTTGCTAAAACACTGGACTGCAAGTCCAATAGCTTCACGTTTTTAAACCCTGAGAAATACCAGGTACTTGTCCTATGACCCCCCCCCCCGCCAAAGGCGGACTTTTGTCTTAACTTCTTGTTCAGTAGGCACGTTTGCTAAAACACCGGACTGCAAGTCCAATAGCTTCACGTTTTTAAACCCTGAGAAATACCAGGTACTTGTCCTATGACCCCCCCCCCCGACACCTTATGCCTGTCCTCGTACCCAGAGAGCCTATCACCCAGAGAGCTTTGGCCAGGGTTGACTTGTCAGCGTACTGATTACGTTCTAGACGACATGTCAACGATAACACATGTACATTCCCTAAACAATAGATACTTTGCGGAAAAGAGGAAAACACTTTTTACAGCATAAACTTTTCGTTTCGGCGCCCTTTTGGTGTTGTGGCAAGTTTTTTCAAGTGTCTACGCTCGGTATTTTGTAAGGCGCGGTTACCAAGTGTTTAGATAAACAAAAATGGACGACAAATTGCGCCAAGGTGAAATTGAAGGGAAAAGTTGGTTTGGAGTTGACTCCCTTCTTCGCGATCTACAGACTTTGCTGAACGATGAACAAACTGCAGATGTTGTGTTCATTGTCGGTGATGAAGGAGTACCGATTTATGCTCATAAACTGATTTTAGTTTCACGGTGTTCGCATTTTCGAAAAAGGAAGCGTGAACCGTGTTCCCGATCACATAATTCGAATTCCCCAGTAACCATCAGAAAAACCGAGTATCGACCAAATGTTTTCCAAGATGTGCTTAAGTTTTTGTATACTGGTAAGGTAGGTAGCATTAATGAACCTTTCATTTTTATGTGGACAGACTTAACTAGTAAATGTAGAACCCTTGCATGTAAGTATATTCCTTGAATAACTCTACATTTGTAACATTATATTTTGCCAATGCCCCATTTTTTCCAAGCTGATGCTACATTAAGTGATTTCGATACTCAAAAGGAACTGGAGAAACAATAAATTAGCTGACAAAGAAAAAATACTCGCTTTACCATTTATATAATGTTCAAATGCTTGCAAACTTTATCTGTGAAGAGTTATTGCTTCATTTTGATTGAAAACCTTAAATGAAACGAATAACACCCTGGTCTCTCCTGTTACCTGAATATGTGTGTATGGTTCATCTAGTGATATGGGAGAAGGGTTGGCAGTGTAACACAGAGTTTGGTCATAAAAATGTAAGGTGTGATCTTGGAGTACTGTGAGGTAACTAATTTTGTAGTGCAGATAGCGACTTACTTGATAATACTCCAGTCACTGTAGCACTGACAATTTGCACTTGATGTTATTTGCAATAAAAAGTTCCAAAACAAAAAAGATGATGAGCTAGGCAGGAAATTGCAACACCTACCAAATTTAAAGCTGCATGTTCATGTGTCTGGCAGTTGTACAGGGTTCAATAAAACTCCTTGTCTAAAAGTCGATAGATTGCTCAACAATCCAAAATATCAGAAATAAACCTCACTTTACGAAAAACTAAAAATTTTAACAATCACTGTTAGGGTTAGGAGTAACGGTGAGGGTTTGGGTAAGCGTTACATTTTGTATATTTGGTGTAACAGCAATTTTGAGAAATTTATCAACCGTCAGACATGGAGTTTTATTGAAACCCTGTTCGACTGTGAAACACAGACACATCCTTGTTGTTTTGCAACTTAACATAAAACTTGAGTTCTTGACCTTCAAAAACTGAATTTGTTAACTCAAAAAAGAGACTGATTTATGCATGACACTGTATCAGCAAAGTCCCCCAGGATGCTACCCCCAGGGAACCCACGGGGTATGATGGGGATTTTTGTAAAAAAACTTGTCTTGCCTCTCTCCTGGTTTAACACTTGGTACTTTTTTAAGACAAGGTTACCAAGTGATTTAGATAAACAAAAAGTGGACAACAAACGGTGCCAAGGTGAAACTGGAGGGAATAGTTTGTTTGCAGTTGATTCTTTTCATTCTTGTTGAGAATGTTTCAATTTTTTTGCCTGAGGAAGTTGAGAATGTTTATTCTATTACTAACATCATTGTTGATTTACCCATCGGCCAATTTTCAGGACTTGCCTTGTCAGCTGGTATGGTCAGAAGCAAAAATTTGGTAGCCAGGGCACAAGTTTTAGTAGCCTTCAGCATGCTTAAAATTTATTTTTCAAATTGTAATCTGTATAGCATGTGTATCTGTTACTTAGTTGAAATTTATTTCCATTCGCCTCAACATACCATAAATGATATAGGAAAAAAAAGAAAAAACAGGGAGTGGCAATAAGGGGACCTTAGAAACCAGCATTTCAAGCCTAGATCAGTGACTGTCAGGGGTTGCAGAGTTGGGGGGAGGGGCAATGAGGGCAATTGCTCCCCCCCCACTTTTTTCTCTGACTTTAATTAGTGTTCTAAATTTGTAAGAGGGTGTATCTGATGTAAAAATATATCTCAGTTTGCCATCCACTCTAAAACTCGCTGTGCCGCCCCTGACTGTATAATGTAACTGTATGCCCATGTATTATATATGTAAAACACTTTTAAAAAGTTATGATTTAAATTCCTTTTTTTAGTTATCAAGTGTATTTTCTGTGAGCCTGAATATTTTGGGTGGAGTTGGGAAAGTTAGGAATGGTGGTAAGAAAGCTATTTAGAAAAGTCGTTTAATTTAGGCACTATTCTTGTTAGCAGAAGTTAAGGAAATAAAAATAATGGACAAAATTAAGTTTTTGTTAAGTAAACACATTGTACCTAAATTGAATACAATTAAGAAAACAACTGCTTCTTAATTAATGTGTAAATATTTTTTTCCAAACAACAGATTGAGTTGCAAATTAGCACTGCACTTGAAACACTGAGAATTGCTGAAGACTTGGAGATCAGTGACTTGCAGTCAGCCTGTGAACATTTCTTTGTTGAAAACTTAAATGTGGAGAATGCTGCTGAGTTCTTGTCCGATGCATTGTCATTATCTGGTGGTTCAGGTCCTGGGGAAAATAGCCAATCTTTGGGTGCAACTGCTTTTGTTGATAAGTGCATTATGTTTATTGAGGAAAATGCAGAAGATATTGTTCAAACAGAAGGATTCTATGCACTGCCAAAACCTGCATTAATAAGACTTATTTCTAGTGACCAGGTAATAAAACTAATCATTAATTATACTACGAGTTAAAACTTTATTACATGTAGTTATGTTTGTTTAGGGGGGCTACTGGCATGCAATTGGGGATCTGCCTAGTGTCTTTAGCCCTGCCACTCTGGCAAAACTGTTTAATCTGCCAATCATGATCATGCAGATGTCCACCCTGAGTTGATGTGTTGATTCAACTGGTGTTTTATTACATATTGTAAAGAATCAAGTTTGACAGAATCATGAAACTGTTGATTTGAGTATTCCTTTTTTCTTCTTTCTTCTTTTTGATGATGATGATTTGACACCCTTTTCAACCAGTTTGCTGTTTGTGAAGAAGAGATATGGCGTGCTGTGCTAAGATGGGCCAAGAGATGCGCAGGTGTGAATAAGCCAACATCGAAGTGGTCAGAAAATGACAGACAGAAGATATTGCAGGTGTGATTGTCAATCACATAATTTTCTAGCAGATGACAAGTTTTTGAAAACTCTTGTTGCTATTTGTTGTTGAAATTAAATCTAAATTAAATATGGATATTTTGTCTCATCATCATTATGTATACTGTAGAAAGGTTGAGTTGCTGTTAAAGCAGATTAATTTTGGTGACTTTTAGTGAGAACTTTCCTAAATAAAATTTAATAAGGAACTATTTTTAGGGCTGGAAATTAAAGTAACTTGGCACAGTAACTCCAAAACATCCTACTTTTTATTACCCAAGTTCTTCACGAATGCCGTTTTGCTGCCAACCTTAACTAATTATTCAGTATCTAATGAGACTGATTAGGATTGAATATCTCCCAAGAAATGTTTATAATTTGGCGCCAGTATCACCTTAAATTGAAACAGAGTACTTAGATAGTTGTCAGTTAGTTGGTACCAGAAAGGCAGACTGGCTCAGTTTTGGAATTAAAACAGATTAAGACATAAAATGTAAGCCCAAGCTCCCATCACCAATAACTACTGTAACAGTGATGACTTACTAGTTAGAAAATAGGGGGATTTTTTGACATTGACGCCCATGGCTTACAAAAAACACATTTAGAACATGTAACGGTTAGTTTCATTTCTCTTTTGTCCGAGTGATGCTTTGTCAAAAAAAAAAGATGAAAATGTTTTTCTTTTTGAGTTAGGTTAAGAATGAGAAAGTTTTCTGTACTATGTAATTTTCGATATAATGGCCTACAGTGACCAGCACAGTGCATTACAACGTGCGGCTATTGCAATTTTCACTATTGTTTACTGCAGTCATCATGAGCGATGCCATCAAAGTTACTAAATAAATGCATTAATTTACTGTTATGGATTCTCTGTGTTTCAGATCGTGAATAATGATTGGCTCTTTAAAATTTCGCTTAACCTATTTTCCAAATAATTCATGTAGAATTCCATTGTATCTTTGGAAATTTGATATGAAAAAATGTTTTCATCTTTTGTTGTTTCTAGGAGCTGTCTGGAGTTATTGAGCACGTCAAGTTATTACTAATTGACAGTGCCGTGTTCGCTGAGGAAGTAGAGCCAACGGGAGCTGTCCCAATGGAGCTGTCACTTGAAAGGTGCTCGTAGTTTTTGACACCCCAGAGCACAATATCCACTAAATAATGTTACAGAGCATCCTCGATAATCTGAACAGGCCGAAGTCAATCCAATACTACCCAAGAGATGGCAACCTGTATATTTACCCACAATTCCTAGCACCTAAACCTCAACAATTGCCCTTAAGAACGCTTAGAGAGAATCAGTAAACCTCAAATTTGAGGAAGGAGTACAAGGAAAAGTTTTACCAACTGTTACCTTCCCTGATCATGAGTCTCTTTTAGTAGTGTGAAGCTTGCAATGCATTGTGGTAAAATTTATTGCCACAATCTTTTTGGAAATGGTCAATTCTAAACAGCCAACTTCCCCTTACCTACATATTATACATAAAATAAGACACTTGATACTGAGAATATATAGAATTAATCAAACATTGTGAGTGGCTGAAGATGTAAAATGAAATTCTCCCAAACTTGTTCCATGAAAAGTATGGGCTCTAGCTGGGAGAATTTACCAACACTAATGATTTTTCATAAGTTGTACATAGGCTTTGGCCTGGAGGCAGGAGACTTTTAAAACACTTTGCTAGTGTTATTGCCTTTAGATTTGGTTGAAGAGATGGAGACTTTTCTGTTCTTTTCGTTCTTTTACTCTTGTTTGCCTACCAATGGCCAGTCCTTGTATTTTAATAATTAGATTTTATTTATGGAGTGCTGAGGTACTCGGGTAAGGCAAAGTGGAGTATTTAACGTCCATTCTCTAGAATGTTGAGCTGCCTATAATATGCCTTAGGCAACGCTTGTTGGCGTTGCATAGGGTTGCTGTATGGTGGCCTTTGGTATAGGAACAGTTACAAATCTAACTAACTTTGACTTGGGGCTTGGAACATGCGCTTTGAATCAGAATGGACCATCAAACTTGAACTTTGATCCTGGAAAAATAGTGTTTTTAAACTGAGTTGGCTTGGTGTGGGCGGCATAAAAGTAAAGGGATATTACATGTTCTGGTATGTTTAAAATATTCAGCTGCCCCCAGTCATTCGAAACTGCCTTTTATTGCTTCTGGAAAATACCGATTAGTTCTCCCACTGAAAAACTCATAATTAGAGCTTTGACTATGGAAAGGTGTCTCATTTTTTCTCGGTGTGTATGCTCTCAAAATTAAATCATTGAAAACTAAAAGATTAGCCTGTATATGGGCTACTGGTGGAAGAGAAAATAAAAGTCCAGGGCCCGGTTCCTCAAAACCCAATTAGTGCTAACCCAGGGTTAATTACCATTACAACCTATAGGTTTTGTTAAGAGATAACCCTGGGTTAAGTTAATCGGGGTTTTGAGGAACCAGACTCCGTATATTACTCTCTTTTGGTTCTCTGGGACTTAAGTGGAAGAGTGGGCTTTGAATGAGGGGCCTCGTTAAACTGTATTGGAAAAGAGAGCGCCGGCATACTTTAGATCGGTTAAGGTGTTTTGTTTAAGATGAATAGTTGATGATGTTGTTAGTACGAGGTAGGGCTGATCTGATTGAATTAGAGGCATGAGATGAATCCACTTCGCTAATGGTATGTACTGGGTCAGTAGCTATGGAAGATTCCCGCTAATGAAGTTAGTAAGTTCTGTGGGGCTGAGATGGTTTGTAGCTGCGGGGGTCGATTATGCCTTTGTCTGGAGTTGTTCAACTTAGCCAATTAACTTTTTTCACCAGTTTGGGGTTTGGTTGTTTTGAGCCACTTATCGGCATTTGCATTACTTCCTATTCTATCCATTGTCTTCATCCAGTTGTTTTAGGTTCTGTTCGTTTGGGCCTTTTCCGGAACAGGAATACATGCAATAAAAAAATTTTCTGACTCGTGTGGGCGTTTTCCTGCGAAGTTACGAATAAAACATTTGTCAGTGATAAACTCTTTTGAATTTTAAATTTGATATAGATACTTCATCGCCCTGACAATCTGGAAGAAATTTCAAAATTCTTTTCTTAATCCGGAATACTTGGAGTAGGCCCAAATGGACGGACCCTAAGTAGACATTCTTCCTTTGTAACTTACACTAATTACTTTGGTACCCAATGTATTGGAGCACATCGCACATACCTTAACCTACCTTGCAATCGAAAACTTTTTCTCCCTTCACCAGATTCATTTACGTACGCACATCGGTTGTATAATCTGCCCCTCATCAGCCTCGTGGTCTTCCCCTGGGTTGACACGTTGGTAATTGTTCTTATTTCTCAAAGGTACCGTTTTGCAGCAGTGCCGAAGCAGTTCTACAGAGTCGATGCTGATCCGCGATTAAGACCGAGAGTGTCAAACAAACTGTTCCATGGTTCAACTCTACTCGCCAAAGACCGGCTAAAGTATCAAAAGATATTGAACCAGTGGTTTGGCAATGAACACCAGCAGTGGCAGCTGCTACACAAGGCATCACAACATGGCTTTTCTGCTTCAGCGTTTCATGCGAACTGTGATGGACATGCACCGACTTTTACACTTGTCCTGGTGAGTGTGTTAACAGTACAAAGTACAACAAGTTTTGTGTGTTTAAAGCTTTTATAAAACCATTAAGCTTTCCAAAGTACCGTAAAATGTTTGCGAGGCATATTGAGTTGAGTTGTTAGACAATCATTTAAGAGTTTAAAAGTTTCAAGAAGATTCAACGCTGTTTAGCTGTCAATAGTTTTCTGCTAAAAGAGAAACTGTGGACTCTGTGTTAAGTGGTCAGAGCAAAGTGTTCCTCTACATAGTAAAAGCAACTATAAAATAGATTAACAAAGAGTTGGCTCTAGCTTCAAGCTATGTAACTGTAACATCCTCGTGAGAGCGTCAATCATTAAAATGTGTTTCATTTCCTGGCACCTCTTCTGTGAGTCAGTGCTAGCAGCACCTACCTCCTCCAATCCCCTCATCCCCCTTCGCAACAGTATATTAGCAGCAGTTGATCGACGTTTGGTGTGCGAAATACTCAGTAGTGCCAGGTACCAAACCAGTTGGCAGCATACTTAGTAGCCCTATACCATGGCTGCTGTGCTCGAAGGGCCTTTTTGTCTTACTTAATAACTATTCGAGTAAGAACTAGGCAGGTCAACAGAAAGGTGCTAGTTGTGATTTTGTTAAACCGTTAATCTGATAGGCAAAACTTTAAAAACGGATTAAACAATTCCCAGTGTGAAACTTTAGATATTCTGTTGTGGGAAAAACGTAATATGCCGCAGAACAATGAGAGGCTGCGTGGTTCTTACAATGTCCGTTACTTAAACAAGCACAAACACTCTTATTTTCGTTTTTCCTAAGACGAACATTTTGTTCCAGAGATGAAATGTATAAATTCAATTAAAATTGAAACGTTTTTAGCATCGCTGTTTGAAGTTTGTAAAGCTGACGTTTTGGGCATTAACCCTTCATTTCAACAAATTATTTTCCAATTGTTTGCTCCGTCTGAAGGCTTACAAGTGTCAAACCGTATAACCTGACGCCACCCTGCCAGTGAAATTGCCAGAAAAAGCTACATTGAATAGAAATTTGCGATCCAATATGAATATTCTAAATATACCTTTATATACTTGAAATGAACTTCATACATTACATAAAAGGGTTCTAAACCTTGTTACTTGAATAAGCGTAGGATCTGGTAAGTAGATTGCGATGAAAGGCTGAAGGAAACTATATATTGAACACATAAGACAATTTATCAGTAACATAGTCATCTACTCAACATGTTCCAAGATATTTGAATGTGCTGCTCCTATTGTGGTTAATAATCTACCATAGAGAAACGCGGCGAACCTAGCTGTCTAGATCAGCTTACTATACCTGTTCCACAGGTCAGTCACGTGATCTTAATTGAGTAAACAGAGATAGCGGCGAACAGTAGAAATGCAGGAAGAAGGTTACTTTAACAGAATATTGCGGTATTTTCTTCGTTTTTCAGGAAATAAAATCTAAAAACATTTCGAAGGCTGTGAAAATTCACAAGCATCACATATGAACCGTTTTTTTACCTTAGACAGGATGTCTTTTAAAGTTTTTTACATTTGGAATTTTTTAACCTGCGGAAAACTGTGAAAGTAAAATCATCTGTTGCCAACAACGTAAAAAAGAGTTCAGAAATAACGGACCTTTGTGCATCATATTGCGTCTCTCGGTGTATTGTTTACCTAATTCAGAGTCACGTGGCATATTGTGACGTAAACAGCGGATTAGGTCTGTTTACCGCGGTCTAAGGTCTACAGACACCTGAATGTAGTCTTCCTGAGCTATACCAGATCATGCTTTTGTCCTTGTTACTTTATCTTACAGACTTGCTATAAACATAAACTATGACCTAGACTTTAAATCCTTAACTCTAGTTCTATTATTTTGTTTTATTTTGACAGGGAGAAAATGGTAATTTGTGTGGTGGATTCAGCGACCAACAATGGAGAAGTGACATTGCAAGAGGGAAATATTTGAGCTCAAAAAGGTTGAACATATAGAGCTTTTCCGAGCAAATATAATGCACATGAGTTGTTAAATTGATCCTTTATGCACCGTAATATGTGTAAATTTGTAGAACAATTTATTACCAATTAGGCACTTTTACAACTTCGTACCCAGGCTAGTCTCACTTTCTGGTGTCCGTCGTTATAAAGAGACTAATCAGGTGGGCCTGGGTGCGAGGGTTAAAGTCTTGTTAGGAAAAGGCGTACGTCTTCATCCAAATGATCCTCATTATGTCGATGTTCATATTCTTTTTCTTTTAATTTTGTTGTAGTTGTTTTATTTTTACCCTTGTGAACACGGAAGGAACTCCTCCAACGTTTTTTAGCGTTGTAAAGCCCAAATACGCTACATTGCATCATCCAAGGTACTGTGAAGAAACTGTCGTTTTTGAATCGTGTTCTTTAAGGGAATCCTGGAAAATTCTTTCAGAGGGAAGGGTGTAACAACAAAAAAGCGGGAATACTTTTGAATGAAGGAGAATAGCGTGTGGTTTTTGAAAAAGAAGGATCTATGATAACAAGAGTAGCCGGAATGATTCTTTGGAAAGGAAGGGTTTAACAATGAGAGTAGGGAAAATTCTTTAGAAAAAAAGGATATGACAATCAGAGTGGTGGGAATTCTTTGGAAAGGTAATACAAAGAGAATAGCGGGAATTCTTTCGAAAGGAAGGATATGACAACGAGAACGGAGGGAATTTTTTGGAAAGGAAGGATATGACAACGAGAATGAAAGGAATACTTTGGAGTGGAGGGAATTCTTTGGAAAGGGAGGTTCTAAGAATGAGAGTAGTAGAAAGTCTTTTGAAAGGAAGGGTCTAACAATGAAAGTAGCGCAAACTCTGGTATGACAATGAGAAAAGCAGAAATTTTTTGAAAAGGAAGGTTATGACAGCGAGGTTGGCTCGAATTCTCTTTGAATCTTAATAAGTTAATTGGTTGATGTACAAGAGGCCCCAGAGTATCGAAACTTGAACTTATTGCAAGTTTTACTAGTACGGAGATCTCTAATGGCTTTGGTAAAATAAAGTTGACCCGGTTTAAATCGTAAATACTGCATAATGGAACACTTTATCCTAGGCCCCAGGGTATCGAAACTCGAACTTGGCGCGGGTTTTACTAGTACGGAGATCTCTAATGGCTTTAGTAAAATAAAGTTGACCCAGTTTAAATCGTAAATACTGCATAGTGGAACACTTTTTCCCAAACCGGAAAATTCAAATATATGGCCTTTAAGAAGGGCTGCAAAATTACTAAATTACTTGTTCCACAGTACAACTAATCACTTTGCCAAATAAATACAAATCAAAGACAAACATAATGCCAAGAACCATCTCCGACATTTTTCCTTTCAGATACGGCCCGATGTTTGGGGCAGGAGCCGATCTTTGCTTGAATGACAATTGTAATGTAAATGACGATTCTTACACAAACTTTCCTCACTCTTATGATGGAGAATGTGCTTCTAACGGCTTACTCATGGGTGACTACAATTTTGCTGTGACTGACTATGAAGTGTTCGGCATGAAGACAGACCACCCACTCGAGAGAACATAAAAGGACACTCAATTATGACTCGACATGAACTTTGAAAACGATTTATTGTATGAGTCTGCCTTTTTGTGTTCAGAATAGCCTTTTCGGGCATTTTCATTGGTTAAATCTAACGCATGCTGTGTTTATATCGGCCGTCCCGTCATGCAATTCCCGTAAGCAAGAGCGTTTCTAGTCGCTTCCACTCTTTTCGCTTTTTCGCATTTTGCGTTACATGCAAAACTTATCAATAAAGACCCATACAATAACACATTATTGAAAGATTTCTAGATTTTAATAGGGAATTATTTTAACTCATTAATACGTTCTGACTCATGGAAAAAATTCCCCATACAAATCTGGAACTCACTCAATAAGATCTTAACATTTGTGCATGCAAGTGTGAAACACACATTCGCGACTGAGAGTGGCAATAACAAACTTTTTTAAAGATGCGTGTATAATGTTACCTTCCTTAAGTTTCCTATTCTTGTATAATGTTGTTTTTATACTTAATCCATTCCTATTAGTACTATTATTAATCCATTAATTACTGTACATGTGCTTTATGGTATTTTATTATACATAAAAGATCGATATCTATGTTTTCATAGGGCTTCCATACTGTCCAGGTTTGGTTGATGGCTCTGAATAAAACCCTAACTTTTTTGGAAGAAAATGAAAACTTGACTTTTTAAGTTCTTACTGTTAACTAGCTGTTTCTAATCAATAGTGTAGAGCTGGAGATTTTTGCTTTCATTCATTTTGTAGTTGCTCACTGGGCTTTGCGACGAAAGCAACGTAGATTCAATGTTAAACGCTAATTCAATTGTAAGCGAGGTATTCATCAGGGTGACCCATTGTAAGGCGATGTATCTAGAGATAGACAACATTCTTTTGCGAGCCTTTTTGCTCAGAGGCTTCATTAAGTGATTGGTTTGGTCTCGTTGCGACTTATCAGTCGGGTAAAAAATCAACGACAACATCACGTCTAAGGATTTTAAGTACAAGTCACAGCGAAATACGACACAATTTTGTGTATAACAGAGCTGATCTCAATGGGCGAACGATCTGAGTTGGTTTGAATATCTGTCATTTTTGGAAGCGAAAAATGAAATCCCTACTTGATGAAAACACGAGTACCAATCAGCGTTTGAAACTACCTGGCTTTCTCCTTTTCTCTTTCTTCGTCACAAATATCCCTTAAGTTGCTACTCGCTTTTCTTCCAAAAGCATGTGGCTACCGCAGACCAATGCACCGAGTGTTTACAAAATCTATCACAGTCAGCAAGACAGACAGTCAGCCCATCCAAATATCGAGGTTGGAACTGGCTGTATACTCGTGTCCAGACCTACTCGACCAAATCGTCAAAAATGTTTTGCTTCTTGCCCGCTTTTCCCATAAGTAACGACAAAATGTTTTCGATTTTGGGAAAAAAAAGCTATGCTTGGCGAGAACCGACCAAAAACCAGTTGATTTCGAAAAAGTTAAAAAAACCTCTAGGCGATTTTGGTAGCAAAAGTTGAACTGTGGGACCCAAAACTAGCTGATTTTTGAAAAACTTGTTACAAAATGTTTAGCCTTATTTTTCGAAAAACAAAGTGACCGCTCTGCTCCCTTTCCTCCCCCTCATTCTGCCACCCGTTCCCCTTGCAAGTTTTAGGTCCATTTTCTGTAAATTCTTTATTCTTTTCATTTGCAAAACTCGGCTAAAATTCTTTCTGATTATTCGAGATCGCTTATCTTTTTTCTTTAAAAAAATCAGCTGTCGATATCAGCTAATTTTGTGTGATTTATCGCTCGTTTTCAACTTATTTTGCAAAATCGGCTAAAATTCTTTGTTGCTTTCCGAAATCAGCTAGTTTTTGGTCGTTTCTTGCTAAATTGCAATTTCTTTTTTCAAACATTAGCTAACATTCTTTTCTAAAATTTCCGAAACCAGGAAGTTTTTAATCAGCTCTCGATTACCTTCAAATGATACCTACCAACCCCCACCCCCTCCCCTTCTTCTCCTCGCTCGCTCAGTGACCGCTTTTTTCTCCCTACCTTTCTCGTCACTCAGTTCTGTGCCTGTTCTGCACCCTTCCCCGCTTTGCTATAGTCCCGCCCTGTCCCCTATCTCGCCCATCACTGCCCTGTGCCAGCTCAGCCCCCTGACCACTACGCCCCTTGCTAGTTTTTAGTTCATTCCCTGTAAAGTTCAACTCAAATGCTTTGTAATATTGCCAAACCAGCTACTCTTTGCATACAATATCTAAAAAGAAGCGCTACCAGTTATCCTTCCCCAACGTAACAGAGAGCGCTGATTTCGAGCTTTTAATTGTAAAAAGCAGGTAAAAAACTTTACAGTTTTTCAACATTAGCTAAGTTTGGTAGATTCACCCTTAAAAAAAATTATTGCTTTTTAAGAAAGAAAACAAAAAAGTTTTTTTGAAATCATCTCTAGACTTTGCTCGATTTTTGCTGGTTATCAAGTTCTTTTGCTTCCAAAATAAAATCAGCTCAAATTTTTTCCAAAATGTAGTATTTGCTTCTTCGATCCTGATAATCCTTAACCGTTTTAGCTGAGCTCGGTTAGAAGAAACTGATAAGCTGTTGCTTTTACCCCTTATATTAGAGAGCGCCGACCAAAAATAAGCTGATGTTTCTAAAAATTACAAAGACTTTCGTTGTTTTTTGCATAAAAGAATTAAAAAGAAACGCTCCTTCTTCAGACAGAGCTTATCTTCAACTTTTATTTGCAAGAACCAGCTAAAAGTGTTTGTAGTTTTTTGTTATCAGCTAAGTTTTGGTATATTCATTCAAACATTTGTTGCTTGTTAAGAGAAAAACAAAAACAATTGCATTTTTCGAAATCAAACTTATATCGTTCAGTCCCAGGCCTCGAGACGACAAGTTGGACGCGGTTCATAAAATCAACGGCGGAGGATGGTACAAATAGTACGATTTTGACACCGCGGTAAGATATACTGCCAAGGCAGACATCTGACACTCACTGCTCAGTTTATTTGGTAGGTTTTTCCACTCAACATTCAAGTTATCACTTTCGAAACTCTTTGTCATAAACTGGAATATGAGTAAATACCGAAATTGCAAGTATATTGTTAACTATATCAACCGCATTCATATTCACCGCTATCAACTAGAGGCGTTGGTGTTCAAAGCGATGTTACTTGCAGCAAAAATCTGTAGTAATCTTTGTATTAATGGTTGGTCAGAGTTATAGTGCATAGAATATTACCATGAGATTTGTCTCAAAAAAGCTTTAAGTTATCGAATCAAACGTTAGAGGTGGAAGACTTCGCAGCGAGAACGTTTATAAATCGTATTACGCTGACACCTTGTCTCGTTATGGTGTCACGAACATCTGACCTTTTTCTCGTGTTTCTGTTGTATTTCTAATTCCTGGTAAGCTCCTAACTTTCTTTGCTGTAAGACCTTTTTAGGTTCAAAGCAAGGCATCCACCCGATGCCATTGTTGTTACATTAGACACATTATTTAATTTCTTGCTGAGTTCCAGTTGTTAGTACGGCAAGTCTTCCGGTAGCCTGTTTGGGCACACGAGCAAGTTAGGCTAGATGTCATAATACTCCATGCATTACTCAAAAACAAAATTTCATTGCAGCTCCAGATGGCAGAATACTCCATTTAATCCAAAAACATTTTCTTATTGTATCTGCAGAGGCAGTTTTCAGGTATATTCATTATTAACAATTATTTTGTGTTTAGGTTGGAGTGACTGAATTGAATACAACGTGACATCAAATGAACTGGCTTGGTCTTGTCAACTGTGTTGGCGCATGTGCAGTTCTCGTTGTATTTTCTTTCGGTAAGAACTTTACGTGCATTATAATCTTAATTCGGCACATGTGAATTTGAAACATTAACCAGACATTAGTTGCTTACCGTATCCTAATCCTTTAAAAACTGACACCATACTACAACTTGGGGTGGAAGCGGAGTCTTTTAAGTATGATAAATTGTGAATCCCAGATATTTTTCGACCAATGATTCATGATTCATTTATAGAGTTTCTTCATGATTCATGATTCATTTAAAAAATTTTCCTTGATTCATGATCATGAATCATTTCAGTACTTTTTGTCCATGATTCATGCAGCCTGCGAGATGATGTGATTCATGATTCCTTCACTTTTTTAGTCGTGATTCATGGTTCAAAATTCAGCTTCCACCCCCGATAGGCAATACTATATACTATACTATACAACGACGGCACATAATATTATATTGCGTGACGACTGTTCAGAATATTTATTAATTTAAAGCATTTGTAACTTCATTCAAATATAAGAACCAGTAACGTTCGACTGAGGCTGGGCTAGCGCTGTTTTCAACTTTTTGGCGATATCAGCCCAAAGTTGTTCTTAAATTGTTCTTATTTCCTCATATATCCAAACAGCGGATTAGTTTCCCGGAACAAAAAGGCCCCAAGAAATACGTGTTTATTAGTGCTATCTTTCATCCAGCAGTATGTTATAAAACCTTGCCGTTTTTGGCTGCTTTTGAAAAACAGCCTACACGTTTTTAATGTGGTTTAAACGTGTTTAACTTTCTTTTGTTACACTTTCTGGTTTTTATAGCATAGCGTTTTACGCGCAAGCGCATTAAACACAAAAATGACTGAAAGAACGGTTTGAAATGTTATCTTGAACTTAGAGTATGTATATCTGTGTACTATTTCTTTAGGTTTCTGATCAAAATTGTTCTTAGCCAGTTCTTAGTTTTTGGACAAATCTAAGCCTCAACGGGTGCTTTTTTACAAAACGTCGTGCGGTAAGTCCCAAAACGAACTATGCGGGTATCAACCTTATAACAGGAAGGATCAGTCCAAAAGGATTGCAAGATTTTCAAAATGACGAAGGTTTTGCTCGAATTGCTTAGAAAGTTTACGGGATACGTACTGAGTAAAGCCTTGACATGACCTACTTACGCTTGTTTTCTGTTCAACTATAGCTTTTATATCGTGATCAGTCAAAGTGTTTCAGGGTATGTGGTACATTTAAAGCCGTCGATACACTGTGTTATCATGTCCGCAATTCATATGGATATGAATGATTTTGTTTATTATCATTTATAATAACTATGTGATTGAAATGTATTCAATCTGAAAATGAATTTAACGCTATCAACTGTTTTGGGACCAAATCGTTTCAAATAAAATTTAAAATACTTCTTATTCGAAATTTGGTGAAATTGTTTTTTTCTATAGTGGCTCAAACTAGCAAAATTTTCAGACATTGGGTTGTGACGTCATTCCCGATTAGTAATATTGAGCAAATGAAATGTATTTTTAACACAGACAGGCAAAAGAACTGTGAACTGTATATGAGCAATCGGAGTCTCCTTCTGAATCAAAAATCTCTAACAAGTTCATATCCATCTTACTGTGTTTTGATCCAATTATGTCCGGGAATGACATCATAACGCAGTCTCTTTAAAAACGTGGTTGTGAATCAGCAAAACTTGAGGGGCAAAAGAACAGCAAACTGTATGAGCAATCGGAGTCTGAATCAAAAATTTCTCTAAGTTTATGTCCAATTTGTTGTGTTTTTATCCAAAGATGTCCGGGAATGACGTCATAACCCAGTCGCTTTAAAACGCGTTCGTGAGTCAACAAAACTTGAGATTCAAAGGTGTATAAAATACTAAAAAACGACCAATTTAACTCTTTTCTTTAATGTCTTTAGTTTCCAAACACTTTTAGTTGTTACAAAAATTGTTCTTAGTGTTATAAGCACTTGAATAGTCTTGACCGTATTGCTGGACTAATCTCCATGATTTAGTTCTTATCCGAAGTAAAACAAATTCAAAGTTGCTAAAATTTTGTGCCTTTCTTTCTTTTGACAAAAGTAACTGTTTCATTTGTCACCGTGTCTTCAAATGCTGGAAGCCATGGCAACTCCAATAAAAGTGACAACAAAGCGCCTGGCAATGTGTCTCTGTCTCCCGCGGACTGGCCAGACGGGGAATACGAGCGACTTGAGCGCCTCTCCCTGAGTCCTGTGGAACCCAAGCCACTGGCTGTCAGTCTCGGCAAAGGTATGGTGTCTGGCACAACTTCGGCTTTTGCTGTTCACTCAGGACTTGTAGCACTAAGAAAAGGAGGAAGTGCTATGGACGCTTGTCTTGCTACAGCCCTCGCACGTAAGCGCCAGTAATAGCGAGCTTAAGCAACGAAGACGACAACGCCGACGACGACAGCAGAAAACAATAGTGAAAACAATGGCTGCACGTTGGAATGCACCGTGCGCGCCACCTGCACGCCGTCGTCTTGAAAATTACAACGTAAAAAGCTCAGTTTTGAAGTTTTTGCGACTACGAGAACGACCTGCAGAAAATTTGGTCAACCTTCTTTTACCTTTATAAAACTTTCTTTCATCTTCTTCTGTTCACAAAGCGTAGCTCGGACAACAGAGAAAGCAAACTAGCCATATGTGATTGATAAGAACAAGCAAGAAGTAAGTTTTTTGTAGACTGCCGTCGTCGAAGTTGTCGTCCTCGTTGCTTAAGCTCCCTAATTTGAGTTGTACAGCTAACATAACGAGACTGTTACAAGCTAATAAGATAACAGAAACGATATACTAGAAAAATAAGTAAATTTAAAGGAATCCTGCTCTGTATACAATTATTCTATTTCAAAGTGTTTTTCCATATCAGCAGCACAAATTTGATAATTCGGTGCATCTGATTAACTCCGAGCATTTTATTTTGAACAGTTTTACAGTTTGAGTTTCCCGTGCGCCGCCATTTTGAATTGTGATGTAACTTTGTTGCAGTGCCAGTCTCCACTCTAGATGAACACAGTAGCAATAAACGAGGGGTCTGGCACTGCAACCAATTAAGTTATGTAAAACTGAGGAAAATATATCGTTCGGCCTTAGTTGTATGTGCAAAGTTATGAAATTTGAGCTGCAGATATTGGCCGACAAAGACTTATGATAAAAGTTCTGTTTGAGATGAATAAGGTTATACAGTAAACTTTTCTGGTGAAAGCCTTAAAAATGAAGAAAGCTTTTGTTTAAGAAATCGTTTTTACTAGACCTCTAAGTGAAACTAGAACAGCCGGCAAGCAAGGTTGATAGGCTCAAAGAAGACGTTAACTGCAATGTTGGTATCAATCCAAAGTGATAGATTTTATATATCATAATTAACGAACGACAAAATTTGCATGATTGAAACCTTTAACGGAAACTTACAGGAAGTACAAATGGATTCGGGGTATCACATAAAGATGTTAGCATGATTGGTTGTAACTCAAATCTTTAACAGAAGACGGGTATTGATTAAAGTCTCCAACAGAAACTTACAAAAATGCAGAAGCATTTTAGCTATTATTTAAAGATCCTGAAAGCAGGCTTCCGAAAGTACTGACATATTATGAGAAAACAAGAAATGAAAAATTTTTTTAACTGTTTCAGAGGTTGCTCTAGTTAGTGGATCGTATGTCTCTTACGCTGGCGTCACGAACATCCTGTATTACGACAGCAACACATCACGCACGTATCACGTGGACGGCGCGTGGAACATCCCACAGACTATGGACCCTAGCAAAATCCCGCCCGTTCATACTCAAGAACCAAATGGGGCTTCTATTTTGGTTCCAGGCTTTTTTGCTGGGGTGACGTTGGCATCCAGCAAATTTGCCAAGTTTCCATTAAGTACGCTTTTGCAGCCCGCGTTGTATTTTACCGAGAAAGGATTCAAGCTGCCTTCTCTCTTGGCATACCTGATCAAGGCAAATTATAACAACGAGACACTGCTACGGACCGAGGAAGGTAATTATGGTCATAGATTAGAGCCTAGAGGAGTTATTATTCAGACCAAAGAATTTGATATTATATCATTTTATATCGTAGAATAAAAACAACTACTGTAAAGCTTGTTGTTTTCTAAAGCAAGAATTTAGGCACAATTCAATCCAGAGATTTATAACAAGTATTGTCGCCACAGTAGATTGAGGTTCTACCCTGGAGTTCTATAACTACCAAGCCGACATGTGGAGTTCGGTGGGGCTTTTGTGGTAATAATTGCAGTAGCAATTAGTTATTTGTTAATCCGCTGTGCTATTGATACAACACAGTAGCAACTGCCATAACAGTACTATTATTGCAACACTATAAAATCGTTTTCACATACTACCTGATTTTATAAGGTATGCAATGTCTTGTCCCGTTATTTGTCAAAGACTATATTTGCTCCTGTTGTATGTAATACAGGGACATCGAATCCCTAGTTTTTAAAAGCTTCATTTGTGGTACTGGGGGAACCTACTACGAACCGGTTTTCAAATACTAGGACTCAACACTTTCAAAACAACTCGACAAAAAGTGCTGTAGGAATATGATTTTGCTGCTTTTTGATCTGTTGAAGGTAATGTAACGCAGTATTTCTATCAGCTCTGAAATTTTAGTTTCCACAGAAGCCGACGAGCCTAGAATCTCATACCTTTGGTATTTGATAGAATATATGTAGATAGCTACTGGAACAAAATTAAGGACCCTCAAACCATTCTAGCTTCCTTCTACTTTATTTTCAAACTTATTTTGCTAAATAACTAATAGGTGCATGTCTTTTATGTTTACGGTTCGTGTACCGTAGGGAGAGAAATATTTACCAACCCGACGACAGGACTGCCGTACAAATATGGAGAGCTCTTCAAACAACCAAAAATGGCCGAGTTTTTACGCAATATTTCTCAGAATGGAAAGGATTACTTCTATAAAGGTTGGTGGGCTGAGGCAGCAGCAGCAAAAATTAAGGCGGCTAAAGGATTTGTCACCGTCGATGACTTAAGTGATTACAGGGCGGAATGGCGGAAACCCGCTAACACATCTTATAAGCAATTCAAGGTCAAGACTATTGGGACAGAATGGGGAGGACCGGAGCTTGTAGAGAAGCTAAACTTGATGGAGCTAGCAGGAATAGGCGAAGGGCAACAGTCTTATATCAATAACGCATCCGCTTTTTTTTGGATGGCATCCATCAATCGCTTCAGCGCTTTTGTTTCGGGGTTTCTTCACTACTATCCAAACGCAGTATCAAAGTTGAAGACCGAGTTAGGTCTTGACTTGTCTAATCGTTATACAAAAAGCTCTGCCGAAGCAATTTGGAAAAAAATTGGGACTGTAGAAAAAATGAAAACCATGAATGCAAAGATCAAGAAACTACTCGGCGGAGAGGGTTCTCGAAAATCTTTCAATCACCACTCTGATGGTGTTGTGAGCATAGACAAAGATGGTAACGTTTGTTCTATGGTGCACACAATCAACAGTCTCCCCTGGGGTACAGGTTTGTTTGTTCAGGGAAACGCCTTATCAAACTTTGGTTCCATTTACAAAGCATTCGTGAAGCAAACCAAACAAGGTGAACGGTTGGCCGATGCCCAGCAGCCAGCCATAGTTTTTAGGGAAGATAATCTCCGTAAAGGCCCGTCTAGCGAAGCTGTATTAAAGCCTATTCTTGCTCTGTCTGTAGTAGGCTCTTCCCTATCTTTGGTCACAACTCAACGTATTACAGCTATGCTCGATAGCAAGATGACTCCAAAACAAGCAATAGAAGCTCCGACGTTTTACCTTCCAAGTCCTGGTTCGTTCCAGCAAGATGTTCGGGTGTCAAAGAGTTCTTTTGCAGAAAAGGTTCTGGACGGTGTACGCGCTATGGGACAGGAAGTCACCGAAGTGGATGACCACCAAACCAGGGCTATTTTTAGCCCGGATGTGGCAATAACAACTGATAAGGAGGGCAATATGTATGGATGCAGTAACCCCATTACAAACGGATTAGCAGAAGGCGTAAAGTGAATTTTTAGGTAAAGTTTTGAGTTGAATGCTATCATTGAT
The DNA here is from genome assembly GCA_026413305.1 of Hydrozoanthus tunicans. Classification (NCBI taxonomy): domain Eukaryota; kingdom Metazoa; phylum Cnidaria; class Anthozoa; order Zoantharia; family Hydrozoanthidae; genus Hydrozoanthus; species Hydrozoanthus tunicans. The sequence continues at coordinate 7,430 of JAOBAT010094860.1, read as the reverse complement.
ACAGTCTCAATTGGACGGAATTGGACAACACGGTTTCCTATACAC
>JAOBAT010094859.1:0-62195 GCA_026413305.1 Hydrozoanthus tunicans | reverse complement strand
TCAGTACTTCTTCAAAGATCTGTACCAAAGGCTGCATTCTTAGTCCTTCTTCTAAGCCCTCAGTTGTCCTATTTTTCTCCTACTTTTCCCCTCGAAATCCTTCTTTTGTCCTACTTTTAAAAGAATATTGGTCCTACTTTTCTCCTACTTTTTCACCTGGGTATGCTTGAAAGCCTGTTGTTGTGGACAAAAACAGTTCAAGTAACTTTTCTATTTACTAAACTAAAAGTGATCACAAGCTTGACAAGTTAACAGAAAATGTTTGCTCTTCTGCATTTAATAAATTAAGCAATCTAAAAATGTGAGTTCAAAGCTGTTTTGAATTCAAGTAATAATTGTAGTTAGAAACCGGATTTTTTGAATTTGAAAAGAGATTCTCTTTGTAAAGCACAACAGATAATTGAAACAATCATTGCTCATTTATAAAAGCTGTGGATTATTTTAACCTATGCAATCCCCATTTTACTGGATGATGTTCTCCCAACTAGATAATTTCCAACTTTTTCTTAAATGTTGAGCCCTGCACACTGAACAGTTTTTTTAAACCAGTTTTCTGTACTAAACTTATTATATTTAACCAGTTATCAACAGTTCTCTTTATACAGAACACATGATGCAGAACACCAAATGTCAAAAGAAGTTAATAGTTATTAACAAAATGTCAAAAGTGTTGATAGCTAGGCTAAATCGTAAAAAGTTTAGTACAGAAAACTAGTCTTAAATGTACGCCTGTAATGCATATGTGTAGCTACTGCGTTCTTGTTTCCATTGGTATGTGAATATGGTGCTGTTTAGTATGTACAGCTATTTTAGAAAAGGTTGTCGTAAGGCCTACTCGCCCATACCACTAGGTATTTTGGGTAATAGCTAAAGAAATGTTAAAATGGCCTCATTTAAGTCAAGGTACTGTTTAGTTAAACACAATTAATGGGTAATGCAAGTAACAGGGTAACAGAAGAAGTTGGAACAAGTTTTGTCATTACATGTAGCAGTTAGAAAAAATCTCAGGAGTCTTTGCGCGACTAAGTTGTGTCTGTAAAAATTCTACCAAGTAGTAACAGTGGGAGAAAATCTTGGGAAATTTTGTGCTGTCTTACATGGCATACCAACCTAAAATCAACACTATCCATCAAAACAAGAGCATTTTAGCCACTCGTGCAGAAGCCAGCTGGCTAAGAAAGGCAAAATTTGGTAGTCTGAATGCCAGTTTTTGTAGGTATATAATTATGTATTATACTCGATATTTAGTCTTCTAATGTGGGAAATCTTGAATAATTGCATTTGTTTCCAGGTTTTTTTTTTACCAAAGAAACACATAAGCTTCAACTGCTAATCACATATTTGTTATTGTTTTATTTTAAACAATGTTATATAACCTCTTAGTTAATTAATCAGTCGTACAAGGTTCCTCACAATCTTTCAGTATTGTATCTTGTAGGTAGCTGGCTACAATTTCTAAAATTCTAGGCCCAGTTGCATGAAGCCTGGATAAGCTATCTGGTGGAAAAAAGCTAATGGTCATCACTAATGTATCAAAGATTGATTTCTCTATCTCTGGTTTTTAAATGAGCAAAAGACTCTTAAAGTAATGGTTTAAATGGTGTCAAATAACTTTAATTATAGTTTTACTGCATAAAATAGAAAGCACTTATCCGGGAATAGCTTATCCAGGCTTTGTGCAATGGGATCCTAGTAGCCTGGCAGCATTTGTTTCTTGGTAGTGTTTATCTATGAGTGGCAAGTTTGAGTGCTGGTGTGTTGATGACTACAAGTAAATAAGTACTAAGTAGGTACAATAGGGCAAATACTAACTAAGGTTGTAGTTGAAAATACTTGCTTTAGAAAGTAAATTAGTGTACTGACATTTGTAGAATTACTCCTTGGTTAGTCTAATTCATATGTTGGTGGTGGAGTGGTTGGCATGTTCGACTCTTAATCCTAGGGTTGCAAGTTTGAGCCCCAATCATTCCAATTGTGTCCATAAGCAGGACACTTTACCTGACTTTGTTCCAGTTGACTTAGCTGTATAAAATTAATGAGTACCAGTTCTGCTGGGGGCTAACCTGCGATAGATTCTTGCCTGGTGATAGATTTAATAGCGAGTGTCCTGTCTTATCCATAATTTAACACTACAGAAACTGGCCTTATGAGTAATTTAGGCTCAAGAAATGATATAGCTTTAGCAGAGCAATTCACACTAATTATGCAAAAGATGCCAACCTAAATCTTTACTTCCAATCTTTAAAAGTCTAAACTTGCCCCATAAAAAATGAATAGTGAGAATCCGTGAACCTCAAATTATATATACAGTGTTGTTAGTACAAGGAAGAGTTTTACCAACTGTTACCTTCCCTGAGCTTCTTTTAGAGGTGTAAGGTTTGCAATGCATTGTGGAGAAATGTAAAGCTGCCTCCTTTTTCAGAACAGTTATTTATATGCTCTGACAAGTGGCTTCAGTTCAAGGTGTCAGCACATCATTACTTTTACAACAAAAAAGTTAACAGCAAAACTTTTCTGCTACCAACTTAAATCTGTTAAAACTTGTTGCTGTTGTTTGCCAGAAAACTAGAAGAGGGGGGGGCAGTGTCCCTCAGTTCCACCAACAATGGAAAAGGATTTTAAGCCATTGGTCTTTATTCAAGAAGGGCAAACTGTGTCAGAAAATATAAACATATAAAATTTGTTATTTTGTTTTTACATTGAAAATGGTACTCCAGGATTAAAAGACTTAAAAGGGTAGGGATTGGAAGACCAAACAAAAATTACAAAAAATATCTACTGCAACAAATTTACCTCTCTTTTTGAAAAATTTCCCAAAAAACTACCAATTAAAAACTGGTTAGAACTTTCTTATTTTCATAAAAATGTTTTTGTAAAGCCTACTCCTCGTAATGGGCGGAATCGGGGGGGGGCTAATAATTTGGTTCAGGGGAGGGGGCTGCTTCTGGCTAACAATAGTAACTTTTGAATAAGAATTTCAGATTTTATTAAGAACTATATAATTTCTACTTTGCCCCCCATTGAATATATAACTTTTCAGCTTCCGCCGCCCATTTCGTATTACCGTCTCATTCTCCTAAACTGAGAAGGCACAACATGGAACGTCAACGGCTACTGCTTGCTTGTCCTTTTCAATCACGTGTTCTCTTTTGTCTAGGTAACGCTTTTTGAACAGAAAAAGATAAAAAGCTTTGTTTTAAAGGTAAATCAGAAGATCGAAAAACTTTTCTGTCAATCGTTCTCGTATCGTAAGAACTTGAAGATTGAGCTTTTCAATTTTCAAGTCGACAACGTACAGGTGATCAGCAATGTGCATTCCAACGTGGAACTATTGCATTCACTATTGTTTTCTGCCGCAGTTGTTGGCGTCCTTCGTTTCCTATAGTTCCTAGAGAACTTTATAATAGTTTTACTACAGGTCCCTACGCTGGGGGAGGGATGTGGAGGTTCAATAATACCGCCTGAAACAGTGATCGATAGCCTCTGTTTCCGACTCTTGATGTCCGTGTAGTACGGCGTTTCATTTTTTCGACCAGTATACAACACAGTTTTTTGAGTAAAAAGCTGTGAAACTCTATTTTAAAACAATGAACTCCAAAACAAAAGCGAAGAAAACCTTTTAACTTTTCCCCGTACGAGTTTTCTAAAATTTTAAACCAGAAACGTTACAACTAGAAAGGAATGAATGAGTTAATTTGAAAGAAACTGTGAAATCAGCTTACTTAAGATATCGTCCATTTTTAAGTTTAGCCAATCAAAGCAACAGTTCAATAATATCGCAATTAACACCTTTTCACAATTAAACATGCAACCCCCCCTCCTCTCAGTCAAAAACCAGCCTACGGGCCTTGTTCACATTTTATCGGTCGAATCGTCTCAAAGTACGTGATTGAGCCCAAGGTTTTGAAGATTCCAGGTCATTCAAACCATACAAGCAGTGTTTTGAACAATCGAACCACTAACATGTGGGTCTGGCCCGAACGAATCTAAAGTTTACACGAGCAACAAAAGGTTTTAAACACCAAAATAAAACAGCAATTTATTTATAACATCTTAAATTTGGGCAAACTGTTCCTCGACAAACAAAGATTTCATAAGTAGCTATTTAAGCTGAAGAAAAACTTGAACAATGAATGTAATAACTTAGTTGACACACATTCCCTTCCCCTTCCCCATGACTTTGTGTGCTGGATTCCTCACAAATAACTAGAAAATTATATGAATTTTGAGAGGATTTCCCCCCGGCTTTTTGGTCCTAAACACGGGGGAGAACTGTGGTTGTATCTCCCCTTATGGCTCCAGTTTAAAAGTCACCAAAGAAATATATTAACAACAGACTGAAAATACAAGATACTTCTTTCAGTAAGGGGGTTGTTCACAGCTTGTTCGCAGGTTGTGCGCTTAAAAATTGAAAGTTGTAAACGACTCCCTAGAATTTTACCGCCGTTATAATGTTATTTCCTTAATGTGGGAATGTAACAGTTCGCATGTCCCTTAAAGCGCCCCAGGTACCATTTCAACGTATTTTTTTTCCTATCGTTTTCCCTGACCGTAACTGTTTTACTCCCACATTATTTCATCTTGGCTTTGTTTCGCCAAGCAGTAAACGTAGATTAACCTAAAATAGACACCTCCAGATTCCAAAACGAGTACGAGTTTTTTTTATTCGTTATACTGCACGTTCCGAAATTGCGAAGAAAATACCGCAAGTCCACGTGCCGAGTATATTTGCAAAACTCGTTGTAAACAAGACGACGACGACGAGTTTTGGCAACACAACGAGATGGCGCGATTTCTTCGCAACTTTTTACACGCACAGTATGACGAACTGACCAATCTGTAGGTCTCTTTTAAGGCCCTCACTGAGCGTTTTGTGAGCTGCCTCAAAATTTTACACACTAGGAATTTTGTTAAATTTCGCCATCTTTTCCAGTATGAATGGTTTTGCACCCGCTTCTCATGGCTTGAAGGCGCGTTCTAACAAGCTTGGATCTTGTACATGGTGTGGTATCGTGACTCTTAGACAAGAGTTTTGTTGCATGGTCCGGCAGATGGTTGCCTCAGCTTTGGCGTTTCCTGACCAACAGCGACGGGCGACCTACAATTAGACAAAAATATTTTTAGTATATAGTTCGACAGAAACGATAGTTAACACTTAGACAATTACAGAGCGGGACAAAAAGCTTGGCCAGTTCCCGGAAGGGGGGGTACTCCAATATAGTTTTGGTGGGGGTGTGCCGCTGGGTTTGCAAAAGTCCTACCCTTTACTAGAGTAAATTCTGCAAATTTTGTGACCCTATACCAGAGTACCTGTTGTAAATGCCAACACTAAAACAGGATTTGTTTACACATTGGGTCATAGAAGAGCAAAAACATCTGACTCGATATAAAACCCCGGGTATAAAGCGCTCAAGCGTTCTAGATTTCATTGTTGTGTTATTACAATTATTATATCCGCTTAGCGATGCCATTAAACGTGACTCTATTCTAGACCAAATTTCTATGATACTAGACCCTATCCCAGAGTAAATGGCTTGAAAACCATACCCTTTCCAGCGGCACATACCCGTGTAGACAATATATGGGATTATCCCCCCCCCCACGGGGCAAGTTCAAATCGTGTGCGGCCATTTTTTGTGAGATTTCTGCTTCGTGCGTTCGAGTCGTCATCGCCAGTTCGAGTCAGAGTCAGATCTAGATCATCTTGTTCCTTTCCTAATTAGTATTTTTTCCTTGTATCCCAGCCTTGTTCCTATAAATTAAATGAGTACCAGTTCTGCTGGGAGCTAACCTGCGATAGATTAGTGTCCTGTCCAGGGGGAGGCAAAGACCTTCATTTGCTTAACACAACAGCACCAGAGATAGGCGGCGGCCAAATGGGCCACTTGGGTTCAGAAAGCATCACGTTTAGCTTCCTTTTAAGAACACTGTAATCTCTTACCCCATTGTTGACATCCCAGTCCAGCATTTGCTTTGCCCGCTCACCGGCCTCCTGTTAAGACAAAGTTTTAGAACTGAAAAGCTATTCTTTTCACTTAAAAAAGTGTTTAAAGTAAACAACGTAGAAAGCACGATTTGTCATTGCTGCCAAACTAAAAGATGGTGACTTGTTAATTTACCCCGTAAACCTCAAATTTGACACAAACAGTGTTGTTAGAACAAGGAAAAGTTTTAGTAACTGTTATCTTGCCTGAGCTTCTTTTAGCGGCGTAAGGTTCGCAATGCATTGTGGTAAAATGTGCAGCCGCCATGTTTTTTTGGAATGGTCGATTGCAGTTGTAGCAATAGGCTGAATTTTGACACAACAACCAACTTAATATAAACTACTCACCTCTGAACCGTCGAGAACTAAACCGAACCCTCCGTTAACAACTTCGCCCCTAAAGAGAAATTTGGGATAATTCTCCGGTAAGAACAGGAGAAGACAATAAAGAACACGGCACTGAATAAAAAACCCGCAGTAAATTGGCATGACAAAGCTATGAAAAAGTCTTACAGAAATTAGCGGAAGAAAAATACGAAAACGTGATTGTTTGTTTAAATGAACCAACACGGGACTCCATATTGTCCATAGTTCTTTAGCAACAAGGAAAATATTCAATGAAATTACCTGTTAAGGGTAGATATGACGCCAATTAGACAGAACAAAATAGTTTAATCATTTGGTTGATTTGTCAGGTCAAGTTCGTGCGCAAGATAAATAAGATACTGATTATTCATCATAAACAAACATCTATTTAGTGACTGATTTTATCGCAAAAAGTCGAGTTTCAAGTTTTACCATAGCGCACACGTCTATCCCACATTCGTTAGACGTTTCTTTTTGGATAGAGGAATTAACAATGCTGTGGATATTTTGAGTTGTTTAAATTTGCATTGAAATTTCTTGCCTAGTCTTCGCGCGCACCTACTTATCGAGCTGTATGCTATGTCAGGGAGCGCAGTGCACTCATGTTGGAACGCAATGAATTCTGATTAAAGGAGGTCGAACCAGTTAAAATCCAGATTTTTTCGCGAATTTGGTTTTGAATTGTACCTTTACTACTGATGATTTTAAAGTGATTTAGCAGACTTTGATGCTCAGTACGGTGCATTTGATTAAATGTTCTAAACGGCAAATACTTCCGAAAAACCCTACTGGGAGTTAAATACAAAACTGTTCATTGCTATTATTATCGTCCTTGTTACAATCAAAATTATTTTTCTTTCCACTTTTATCATTATCACTATTATTAAAACAGAATTGATTCAACTCACCACCCCACTCCTCCTCCGTTATGCAACGCGACCCACGTGGCACCTCGGAACGAATCGCCAGCAAAGTTTTGAACCGCCATGTCTGCAGCGGAAGAAAGTAAACTGATATACCGAAAACGCTCAAATGATCCCCCCTGGGGAAGAAACTTAACTATTTTTAGACCTTCCAGACAGAGGCTTATTAGGGACGGGGGCTTATCAGAGATAGAGAGGTTACAAAAGTTATTTACTTGTAGGCACTTTAATGGTGATGCTGTTTTTGTTTTTGTTGGTGATAATGCTGTTGTTATTGTTGTTGATAATGATGATGTCGTTCATTGATGGTGATAACACTATAGATGTTGCTCTTACTATTAACAATGTTATTTATTGATGAAAAGGGTGCTGTTGATGACCAAAACACTTTTAATGGTTTTCATAATTGATTACTGTATACTGTAGTTGTGGTTGTTAATGATGTTGTCGTTGTACAATGACATCGATGGCGGTGCTATTGTTAGTAACAATAACGATGTTAATCACGCGGATAAAACATTCGTGTGGACAGAAAAAGGCCACAGTGACTGTGCAAACAATTCACCATGCTCAACTCACCAGCACAAAGACTGGATCCATCGTAAATATTTGATGTTTCCCTGTATGGACTTGAAAAGCAATACAAAGCGTTTACTAATTTATATGACGTCATGCCTTTCTCAGGCCCGTAGTCAGAACTTTTGACGGGGCAGTGCGATCGAGAGAGGAGGCGGGTGAAACTAAATCCGAAGACGCGAGTCTCAGGGGGTCCCGGGGGCATCCTCCCCCAGGAAAATTTGAAAATTAGCTTGCCTTTGACTGAAATGTAAAAGAGGCAGGCAAAACTAGATTTAAAATCCTGGTTATTATTCAAACTTTTGAATTCTGAGAAAAATGTTGCTTTTTCGCGGGAAAGTTGGACCTTCGCTCGCACCCCTTCCGCGCTCCTTAAGTACCTGCTTCTACTTGAAAATTTAAACTTAACAAACAACTACATATAAATCTAAGAAAAACGTACATGCAATTTCCAGTTTCCTTCTCGAATCAATTTTGTGTCTTTACAGTTTTCCAATTTATATAGTCAAGAAAGGTTTAACACCGCCAGTCAGTGCACCTAAAGATATATTTTGCAAAACCGCAAATAAATGTATGCCATAAATGTGTTTAAGGCTGTTTAGAACGACTGTTGGCTGTTGCCCCAATTTTCGCGCGGCCAAAAAGGAAATTTTGCCCAAACCCAACGAAAACGCTTGCTAGGCTACCTAACGGTATGTGCGTTTGACTAACAACACAAATGGGTCGTCATAAGACTAGACAAGAAACAATTGTTTGATGGTATTGAGAAACTTACCTGTCAGTTCCACTGACGTCATGGTGATCCCTGCTGATTGCAATGCAGTCCTTCAGATAATCCAAATAAGGTATGTGAGAAAACTAAGAGATCTTGGATCGTCCGAAATTTCACTATTAACGTTTGAATATCGAACATATGAACGTTATGGAGTGCTGTTCGTGTTAATATGAAAGTTAGGAATCTGTCACCGTATTTAAAAAAAATAATGCTATGCGCTAAACAATTTAGGACTGGCGATGAAGTCAACATGAAATTCTTTCTGCTTCAAACAACATCACATTTCAAAAACCATCCTTTCAAAAAGAAAACTCGAGGTGAATAATTTTAAAAAAACTGTTCAATGCGTCGGCGAGTAGAAATAAACTCGTGATTAGATTTGATAAATAAATTATCAACGCCGTAAATGAAGTTGAGAAGCTGACGTTTCGAGCGTTAGCCCTTCGTTGGAGCATCAGATTACGGCGTTGATAATTTATCTTTCAAAAAGAACTCTGTATTAATTGTACTCCCTCTTGTTGACGGTGCGGTGTTTGTGTGTTAAACTCATAACATTTAGAAGAGCTTAGAAGAGTTCTGAATTTGTGCCCCAACAAGACCCTATGTGTTGGTTCTTCAACGAGCATTGACCTAGCTCATGGCCCCTTAATCTTCCTTGATATTGTTTCGGGTAATGCAAACATACAAAGCACCTACCCTTACTCTTCCTTCAGATATTGCTTTATTGAAAGCACTCGCAATGGTGACACGCCCTCTTCGATCAGCATAGAGAATGCGAGCCTGCGAGCCAACAACCTGGAAGGAGAGAAGGAATAATAGAAAATAAAAATATAACACGCAAAAAAAACCCGGAATATACCTGGTCCGAGAGGGTTTGGGGAGAGAGAGGGGAAAGTCCGGATAGCGTGTTCGACTCGTAATCCTAGGGTCGCGAGTTCGAGCCCCGGTCAGACCACTGTGTTGTGTCCTTGAACAAGACACTTTACCTGACTTTGTTCCAGTCAACTTAGCTGTATAAATGAGTACCAGTTCCGCTGGGGGCTAAACTGCGATAGATTAGTGTCCTGTCCATGGTGAGCAATGAGTCAAAGACTCTCGTCCGCTTAACACAGCAGAAACCGGAGATACGCGCCGGCCCTATGAGCCACTTGGCTCGAGAAAAGATTTAGCTTGACTTTTTCTATTTTGATTTGTTTCAATTTAAGCTTTCTGGGTAACTCGCAACGCAAATCAATTCCAACTTGGACGATAAAACCGTTTGAGTTATTGCAAACCATAACATAAAAAACTGAGCTGTTTCGTCAAAGTTTCAAAAACAAGTGTCTTTGAGCGAACGAGTTATAAAATTTTGTTTTTTTTCGAACACCAAATTAAGAAACTGACTGTATTCTTGGGTTGCAACCATTCCCTAGAGACACCAAAAACAAAAGACAAAGCGGCCATGTTGGTGCTCCAAACAAAAGAAATGATCAAAATTTTTTTTGTTCAAGAGCACCAACATGGCCGCCATGACGTCACGTGAAAACCAGCAATATGGAGATGTCGTTCCATGTCAACAATCGAAACAACATAAAAATTAACCCACGCGGCCAACCTGGGGCGAGAGTGAACTGACTTTTAAACAAGAGCAAATTTCAGAGCTTAATCAAGCGGTTTTCATATGTAAAAAATCCCAAAACTTCTCTAAAAACACAAGAACTCAGCTGCAAGTGAAGGAATAGAGCATGTGTTTTGAGGTAAAATCTCGGCGAGTTTCACAGTTGGAAGTTTTCCCCACATTGACGTCATTGTTTATGTTTTCGAGCGCCCGCGTTGCATGCTGGATGTTGTTTTGTTTGCGCGGGATCGACAGCACGTGCAAAGCAAGAATCCAGGCAGGTTAGAGTGTTTTGCACTGAAATCATTCACAAACTGTTCGTATTGGAAACCATCCTAGAGTATATGTAATACAAGACTGAAATTGATGTACTCGCAAAGTCAGTTTTACGAAAAATACGAACTACTGTTACGAAATTTCGTGAGCATCAAAATGGATTTGGCTTCGCGATGATATTGACAAGGCAGTGACTGTAGCTGCTTCAAAGACAATGACCAAACAGGGCGATAAAGATCAATCAATTCGAATAGTTGTCTGGTGGCTATCATAAAGCAAGAAAGAGTAAACCTGGGTTGATCAGTTCGGACATATTACATAAAGAATCTTTATTTCGTGAACAACTGATCTTGCACTCTGTAGTGCACTGCACGGATACAGGCGTACTATTGTTCCAATCCCTGCCAATTGCCGAAGACAGTTGAACTTTTGAGTTGAGGTGAAATGTTTTAGGTAAGTTAGTAGAAAAACACTCATATTTTAAAAAATTGAAGCGTCACAACCAGAAAACGATTTTATGATTTTTGTAACATCCCGTAATTTATTTCTCTATTTAATGATGGTTTATTTTTCCCCTCTCCTCCCCCTGTAAGTCTCAAATGTAGTTTATAAGATGAACGTACCAGATGGTGATTGTTTGCTTCCTTTACCCACAGTAAGTTATCCTGGTACTGCTGTTTGACATCCTTGGGAACTAAATTTGAGAGAAAAAATGATAGAAATGATAGAATGAAATCATACAACATTATACTGACTTGCAACAGACAAAGTCAAAAGTTGGTAAACATACTTGGATTCATTTTTTATTTGCCGTTAAATTTTCCTGGGGGGGGGTACTCCAATACAGTTTGGGTTGGGGTGTGCGGCTGGGTTCACAAAAGTCCTACCCTCTACTACAGTAAATTCTGCAACATTGTGACCCTATACTGGTCAAAGCACCCATCTTAAATCCCAAAACCAAAATAGGATTTTTTTATACTATGTGTGACTCATAGATAAGCAAAAATATCTGACTCAATATAAAACCCCCGGGTATAAAGCGCTCAAGTGTTCTAGGTTTCAATATTTTGTTATAACAAGTTTTACAACCGCATAGCGATCCCGTTAAACATGACCCTATTCTGGACCAAATTTCTATGATATTAGACCTTATCCCAGAGTAAATGGCTTGAAAACCTACCCTTTGCAGCAGCACATACCCATATAGGCAATATATAGCACATATGGGAGTACCCCCCCCCCAGAAAAATTTTAATTTCTCGTTTTTTACAGTACAGCAAAAAATAAGTTGAATTTAATAGATTTCAAAATATAAATGTCAAAACTCTCCTAAACAAGAATTAAATTTTGCAGTGTTTAGAAACAAATGGTGTGTCTGTGACACTTACGATCTTCTTCAGCAAGAATCTCCTCTATAACTTTTGCTGCAATCTCATCTGTTGTCTGGAGATCAGCATCAAGGCCTGAAGTGCATACCCACCTTTACAAACAGAAAACCAGTTTAATAATAAATGGTTAAAAAATCATATAATAATATGATCATAATAAAAAAAAATCAAATCATTAATAGGTATTATCATGCTCAAATTAATCAATTTCCTCTTGTATTACATACAGAACATGTAACAAGTATATATATAAAACTTTAATTGCAAGCATCGAATCCTTGCTCTATCACATTTGCTAATGCCCAATAGATACAGGTTAAAAAAATAAGCTAATTCCTTTCTCAAACCTAATAACTATAAGTAGCTCGTTAGGGTGGGACTTATCTTTGGTATCCGTAGTACAGTATAAGTGGGTGAGAGTCTTTGGTCCCCCTTGACAGGACACTAATTTATTGGAGAATAGCCCCCAGCAGTACTGGTACTCATTTATACAGCTGAGTTGACTGTGCGATAAGTGAAACAAGTCGAGTAAAGTGTCTTGCTAAAGGACACAACACAGTGGTATGACCAGGGCTCAAACTCACAAGTCGAACATGTTTATCATGCTAACACTTCCCCACAAATCTTTGTTAACATCTAAATTCTCCATGTAAATAACTCATACAATAAAATACATTTTGGCAATGAGAACACGAAACTTGATCAAACATAAAAACTACACCAACTTTTAGATCAAAAGTAAAATACTCGGACCAAATTGGCAACAGAAAGAGTAGACATTCTAGTTGGGAGAATTAGGCAATAAGCTTTTTGCTGCCCAATAAGATTAAGTAATAATTAATTAAAGATAAATAACCATGCATGCTTTATAAATAAATATATTTCAAGTGATTATCAGAATTGAAACATGTTATGTTTACATACCTGAAGGGTCCAAAACCGAGAGAGAAGATATCTCTGTAACAAAGATTGAAAAAAAAGTTGAGAGCAACGAGAGTGACTTGTTTTTAAGTTTTACATACATTCATATACTAGTACTGTTAGTGTCTTTGCTAACAGTGAATTTTTAATTGTCAACATGTTGGTTAGACCATTTCATAAGTTCCTTAGGGCCATTAGAGGTATCAAAAACAAAAATAGCTTGTCTATAAATGGCAGTTCTCAAAAGGTGCCATAATGCATTTTGAGAGAGTCTTAAGTAACAATTCCTGGAGTTACGGAGGCCTTTACTTTAAGATTTCAAACAAAAATAATTGGAAACAGTCGTTTTCTGCCATCATTGTTTGCACTAGACACATGTAAACAACTATTAACCACTAAATATCCATACTCATCTCCACTTTGGGAGATAAATTAAATTATGTTGTATACAGATACTAATAACCATATGCATGGACATGATTATGATTTAAGCTAATTAACACCTGATGCATATAAGCTCTTGCTTTTGCGTCCATGCAAACTTACACTACTGACCCAATGACCGCAGTTTTTCCACAGTCTAGATGCATTGTTTCTTGTCCGACCCCCCAAAAAAACTGGTCTAGATGCAGCATTTTGCAGTCAAAATAAATATAGGGCATTTCTGTACTTCCTTTGTTTTGAAGTTTGCATTGGACTAAAAGCAGTCCTTATTTTACTCTAGTTTGTCGAAATTGGTGAATCAAGATAGCGGATGCAAGAGAACTGTCCTAGTCCCAGTTTTCTCAGGTTCACCATCATGATTCACCATTTTGGACGAACTAAAGAGGAAAATTAAGGACTGCTCATAGTCTAATGCAAACTTCAAAACAAAGGAAGTTATATGGTAACACCCTATTCAAACATGACTATGGTTGATCTTACTGTGGTTTATTTTGACCGCAAAACACTTGATCTAAACCGCAGTTTTCTGGGGGGGTCGGACAAGAAATACTGTACTACAATGTGGAAAAACTGTGGTATGTAATTGGGTCAATATTTTTGTCAGCGACACTGTATTATTTTGATTGTTTTTTCTACATGTAATTGGTACATATGATTGTGATTGTGTAAATTAATAATTTTATGTGTTTAATTTACAGTTTCACATATATAATTACATTGAACTAGTAAGTTGTACAATCACTTGTCCTTTATGTACAGTAACTTTTATATATTTTCATATTGAAGCTACTGCAGTTAGTATTGCAGAAAACACCCACCCCATTATATCTTGGACATATGAAGGAAACTTGAACACTCCTGGTGGCGCACCTTCTTTAGATACATCTGCGCCTGATAAAAATAATACAAAATTATAATTTATAGATTTGGGTGAAGCAGGTTACCACTGGAGTTGAGGAATAATCAGAGTTTCTTTAAAAATGGAAGGTGAAGCCATACACTACAGAATAGGAACCCCATGAAAATGCCATTAAATATCCATAAAAAAACCCAAGACACCACTTTTCATGCCCATTAATCCTGCATTTTGCAAACTCATGGCCTAATTTTGAGCCCATGAATTTCCCATGAAAATAGTTTTCATGGCCATAAAAACTGCTAAGGATATAAAGATTGAATTTTTATGGCCATGAAATTACCATGAATATTTCTGCGAATAATTTTAATGGCCATGAATTTACCATGAATACAAAAGTTAAATAAAATAAAAGTTAAAATACAGAAGCTCTCAGCTATCATATTATCATACTATAGCCTTATCTATCGTCTAAAAAATTCACAGGTTTTTCATGGGTTTTGGGTTAGTAGTGATAATATCAAACATAATTTATGAAAAATGATCTCTGGATAAAAGTTAAAATACAGAAGCTCTCAGCTATCATACTATCATACTATAGCCTTATCTATAGTCTAAAGATATCAACTTCATTTGATAAAGGCTATAGTAATGATAGCCAGAAGTTTCTGGATTGAGTCAATGGGCAGCCAGTCACTTGTGTAAATACAGTCACTGCAGCTATAGGTAGCACAGCAGCAGATCTAGAGATGAACTGTTAATAATGTACAGTGTAGTAATAATTATTACCTGCTCTTTGGGCTTCAAGTAAAAACGCATTACCATAATCCCAGAAGTACATCCCTGTCTCCTCGGTGAGCCTAGTAATGGCAGCCACTTGACGTCGAAGACTACAAGTAAGTAAATGGTATAACAGTAGGTACATGTAGTCAATCGCAACTAATGCACTGCTGGCACTAACAATGACAAAGATTGTGTTTTAGAAAATTTAGGTACGTAGTTGAACTATTTAGGATCTGAACAGTGGCGGATTTAGGGGGGGGGGGGGCCCAAGGGGCCCAGGCCCCCCAATTTTTTTGCAACAACGAATTTTGGTTTGCTGCCTCCTGTTTAACATTTTTTCTCTTGAAAAACCCTGCACGCGTAGCAAATTCTAGCATTCTTAAATTCTGTAAAACATTAAAAGAATTTCAAAAGAAATAAGTTGAATCGTTATCAATAGTCCCATGACTGTCTAACTTGTTTCCTAACGGAAATGAGGCCGGTGGTTGAGTAACAACTAACTGATCTAGTTGGGTATCAGGTGACAGGTCTGTATTTTATGTTCTTCTCACGCCAGGGCGGAAGGTAACTCCCGAGATTGAAAGAGACAATCAGGCATAAAATCCTTTTCGAGCCTCCTGCTAAGACTAAATCAACAACTGATAAGGTTGAGCGTCAGTTATATTGAACAGTGTAAAGGGGTTGTACTTAAAATTTGAAGTTGGGCCCCCCCTTTTCAAAATTTCTGGATCTGCCCCTGCTGAAGGATCTAGTGTAAAAACAATGTACTTTAAACACTCTAATAAGCCCCTGGCCTGGGGGCTTATTTTATTTTTGGACCTTCCAGATGAAGGTTTATTAGAGAGAGGGGCTTGCTTCAAAACTGTCATTAGCCAAAGACAGAAACATATAATTTTTTTACATGTAGTCTGCTAGCTGGTTACCAAACATGTTTAGTAGCAACTAGTAATTTTGCATTCCTCTGGCATTTTAATCAGCACTTTTCAAAAACTTAAAAAGATATATTAAACAATTATGCAAAAATATGTATTTTTGATTCAGGACAACTTGTCTTTTTAGCTTCATTGTCTTTCTGTTAGGAAGGTCTGAGAGGGGGGGATGGGGGCGCTTATTTAAGATTTGAAGCTCTAAATGGGGGGCTTATTGGAGTGAGGACTTATTTGAGAGATATGACAACTCCATCAAAAGACACTTACTGTACATTGTTTCTGTGTAAGACCCCTTAATTGATTGTCATTGGCTGAAGTGATAGCTGCACACTCTCCTACTTGAAACTACAAATATTATTATGGTTAAATGAATCTAGAGCTCTGTACAGTCTGTTTATTTACCTTTCTTGAACCAAGGCTTTAAACCGTGGGGGATCATGAACCATTACCTCATTTGCTTCTTCAAATGATAACTGAAAGTGATAAGAAAAAGTGTTACAATTGTAATGACTTACAAGCATCAGTATCTTGCTTACTTGCTCTGTTCACTGATTGAAACACTTTATATGAACTTTTAAGTTCACTCAAGAAATGCAAGAAAAAATCATTTTCTAAGCATTTTTTTCGTGAGCTAAAAAGTTTCAAGTGTTTCTATCAGTGAACAGAGCAAGTGGACGAGATACATACCAAGATAGCATGTTTCTATTACTGAAGAGAGCCCTCGCGTTCAATTTATATTTCTATATTATCAACCACATGAACTTAGTTTCTTCTGATGCCCAGTTAAGAACCTTATTGTTGTAAATTATGTTTTTTCTAAGGACCTGGTTTTCTCAGTTTATTAAAAGTGTAGTAGAATTTTTTACTTGATGTTAACCAGAGTTTTAAAGTGTATCAGTGTTGTGTTTTTTGTTATTGTCATTTATCTCACTGGATTTTTTTTCTAAAAGTTTTCATAATTAATTACTTACAGTCAAACCCTTCTAAGATGGACACCTTTGGGAGTTGCCTTAACTGTCTGTCTTAACAGGGCTCGAAATTGCGACCAATACGGTTGCCAATGTGACAAACTTTTTCTCTTTAGTGACTAAATATTGACGTAAAGTTGCCACTTTGGTGACCTGAATTTTGCATGATTCAGATATACAATAAAGCACTAACGTTTATATAAACCTCTTATCTCGTCTTGCTTTGCATTTGAATGGGCCAAATCGCACAAGCAGAAAGTTTTTAGAGAAACAAGTTCATCTGCTCCTGAAATTGTCGCGCCACAGCTTCCAGAGAATGTCTTTGCTTGGCAAGATAGTTTTGTAGAAGTATGTAAACTATTTTTTTGTTTTCGTATTTTCCTATTTAAATTGTACGAGTGTGTCCCACGCTAGCTGAACGATATCAAAACTTTTCAAAAAGCGGAATCCAAACATTATTTTGATTATACAAACTGGCGACTTAGAATTTGCATCTGGCGACTACAGTTCTCCAGTTGGTCACCAAAAAGCAACCTAACGATTTTTTTAACTTTGAGCCCTGCTTAAACAGGTGTACGTCTTATAGTCTTAAAATACACTGCATGAGAGAAAGGTAGGGACCAAGATTTGATGTCTGTTTTATAGAGGTCTCTGTCTTATGTATCTGGGTGTCCATCTTAAGAGCTGTTGGTTTCAATCATTACCTGTACAGGGTAGTAGCCACCATTCCAGGGGTTATGAAGCGATGTCTGATCTGAGCCAAAGTCAACAAGGCGTTCTCCAGTCCTGTCATACTCAACAACAAGCCTTTCCCTGTGATAATGAGCATGGAAAACAAACTGGTCTTGTCACAGAATAGTTTACTGTAAGTTATATTTTGAAACTTCCTGATAAGGTACTACTCACTGTAGTACCTAAAGTTCTACCTATGTACACTGGAAACCTTACCAATAACTTTCAATTTGGTTCTAGGCTTTTCCTAAAATTATTATCTCCAATCTTTTTCCAATAATAATTATTACTACTACTAATAAAATTAATAGATATAACTTTGATTTTATAAAAAAATATGGTATAGAGTTTAAGGTAAAGCATTAAGTTTATGAACATTAGGAAATGAAAATTAAAAGTATTGTTGGTAATGTGTTGTAGATTAAATGTAGAAAAGAACTCGAGAAAACAATTTGACTGCCAATAATGGGAATCTTACCTTTAACTGCAGTTTATTGTAATTATTATTCGTACAATAAAAAAATAATTTTATATATAATGTGTGGGTCATTTTTTTCAATAGAGTTCTAAGGGTGCTTGTCAAGTTTATTCTACTCTATAATAGTATCTCTTTTTTGTCTTTGACTCCCCTTGGACAGGACACTAATCTATCACAGGCTAACCCCCAGCAGAACTGGTACTCATTTATACAGCTGAGTTGACTTGAACAAGTCAAGTAAAGTGTCTTGCTCAAGACACAACACAGTGATCTGACTGGCATCTGACTGGACTTTAATTCAGGACTCTAGGACTTTGAGCTGAACACACTAACCACTTTGCCACTGTACTGCTGCCACTTCTACTAAAAAGTTTTGATTTGTGTCAAGCTATCACTACTAACACTCTTGATACTAAAGTTGTATTTCTTTGGCAGCACTTTCCAAGGAAAAAAAATGAAAAGGCTACAGACCTGACCATTACTATGGAACAATGTAACTAACAAGTGCTCAAAACATACCACAAATCTACAATGTTGCCTTGGTAACCTAAACTTATAACTTCTTTATTCTTCTTTGCTTCCCTACAATAAAAAAGATTATAAATTTATGGAAATAAACAAAGATTAAAGGTTGTGTATTCAACATTGAAATGATATTACATGCTTTCAATTAAGGGAATGACTCTACAAGTCATAAATGTATATTAAAGTAAAAAAAATGAGAGAAAAAGAATTTTGGCAGACATGATTCTATTACTTATAATGACAGAACGGCAAAAATCTAAGAACTAATGCAACTGTAAAGTGGTAAACATTAAATTTTATGTCAGATGTCATTTTAGTATCCTTAGAGGAATGTCTGTATTCTGCTTTGTAAGCTGCCAAAAGGACATCCAAAACTAGCTAGGTGTTTTCCTCATTCATTTTATTTTGTATTTAGTAATCTTTAAACATGGCTAATACAAATGAATGTTTTGACTCATCTAGTGGAATAAGATTAATTAATAAATTTAAATCGCTTACTCGAAGTTTTAGAAGGTTAATGCAACAACACAACTTTGCAACCATATATCACAGTCTTCAACAGGTAAAAGGGTTTTGAATCATGGACTTAGTTACCTGTGGAAGACTGTAAAATACAGTTGCAATTGATGTGTGTTGTTGCATTAACTTTCTAAAATTTCCAGTCAGCGATCGATGTATTTAAATTTGCTGATTAAATATGGCTAATATTAAGAGGAATGCCTCAAGAAGGAAATTGGAAATCCAGAATCTGAACACATTTTTTTATTGTACACAGATCTGAAAAGAAAAGAATTTCTTTTAAAGGACAGTATAATATGTACTTACTTTATTCGTTCAATGCATTTCTTTAGATCTGATGTCATTTCCGTAACCCATCTGTATGTTACAAAATGATACAATTCATCAATTAATTTATTGACCATAATTTTTATATTGAAGGGAAATAAAATACTTCATGTTATATGTTAGGTGACCCGAACCCCTTTTGTACCAAAGACAAGCAAAGGTTAATGTCAGATTATTGTGGTGCCTTTTTATGCCATGAGCAAGGTTTATATTAATTTTTATATGTAACAAGTGTCAACCTGTAATCTGTCTTTTGCCAAAATATTGAGCAACAGTCAGTTTAGCAAGTGCCAAATGAGACCCCGTTCCCTTTGCCGTGCTGCAGACATGGCCCCTTTTAGCTGTGAGCTCAACTAAGTTTTGGAAGAAAGCGTCATTTGTTACCCCATTATTTTTATTATGAGCTAGTACATGACTGATGAGCAACTTAGGTATTTAAAAAAGTCCATGATTCAAAACCCTTTTTCTTCTATTTGTAGAAACACACTTTTTACCAAAGTAAAGAAATTAAATCCTCAGCATAGTAACTGTATTTAATTTGACAACCATAACAACCTTTCTTTCTGCCACAAGTTAGTTGTAACAATTTCTGTTGAATGTACATGCAACCCATGGCCCCTTTGGTCCTAGGCAGAATGTACTCAGATTGATTATGAATGTGAAATAAACCTACCCTTGTTCGTATCGTTTTAGTAGTGCATCTTTGTTTATCTGAGAAATAAAACAAATGAACTAGTAAGACTTGCATGTTTGTTTAGTTTTGATTAATAAGTTCAATGGCAATCTGCCTTAACTTTCATCTGTAAGTTGAAAGACATATATTGTCATCATCAGATGATGTCATCCCCGATGATGGTTTTTTAACCGAAAACGTTCGGAAACTTTTTTAAAAATTTTACCTCGCCTTTTATATATTTTTAATACCTTTGAATAGCGTTTTATGTCTAACTATTTTACATATAACTACCCCTTTAATTCATTAAACTCTGAAAAAAAAATTTTATTATGTGCTTCATGCTTGTTTACTAGCTTGAGGAAGGTTGCACTGAAGTTTGTGGAGACATGGAGACATTTTTTTAATAAGATTGAAAGCAGTTTATATCATTCAAAAACTTTCAATAGTAATAGGTAGAGCCAGTTTGAGTCGTTCTTACTAATTATATATAGTTTTCTACAATTGTACAGTATGTATGTGAATACAGAATGGTGCGAGTCGATAGCTGATACTTGGGCTGAAAGACCATGTGCACAATTTACAAAACTTAAAAATTAGGTACAATTATTACAGTGCTAGTGTTAAGTGTTCTCTTCAAATAGTTTTGTAGTACTAATTATAATTTATTGTGTGCAGCCCTCTTAGGATAAATAATATTATTGTTGATAGAGGGGACTTCAGGTCTTGATCATCACCTGTGAGAGAGGACAATGTTTCACAATAATTGCTCGTCATGTAAAGCTCACCTCTGCTACAACTCCAACACAACCGCTGATCACTGCCGCCTTGGGCTGAGCCCCGCTCATACCTCCAAGACCTGATGTGACAAGAACCTGAAGGCATACACAATGCAAACAGCTAGTATGAGCTTTGTTTGATATAATAACTATACAGTACAGTATTACAGCAAGTGAGTTGAAATGCAATGAGAGGAATGAAGATTATTATAATTATTTATAATAAAAATAGTTTTAAAAATTGAGGCGCAACCAGGGTTAACCATAAAGTTCTTTTTAAAAAATACAAAATGTTCTGGTTAAAAAAAGTTAAAAACTGCTAAGCTTTCAGCTGTTCTTCTACAGCTTTCATCAAAGTAAAAAAAAATAAAAAATGTTTGTAGTGTTTATATAGAAAAACCTAGATGAGATAAAATGTAGAACAAAAATAACGATAAAAAGAAACTTTAATGCAGTTATAGTTATAATAATATTAGTATTTACTTATATGATTATCAAATACAAATATTACTATCAAATACAAATTAAACTAAAAACTAGGTTAAGGAGAAATTAGTTGAATTATTTAGAGACATGATGAAGATATAAGTTGCATATAGGCGAAGGTGCTGTTATTCAACATTAATTTTAAGTAGTAGTTCTATTTAGCTATGCTGGTTTTCATGTAATTCTATATATACAGTGCACTAACAAACAAAAAACTACATTACATGTTTATAGCAATACGCTTTAACACAGCTTTATCCTTCTCACACCTTTCCTGCCATGCTGCAGCTCCCCTCCAACTGTTTTCGGCCAGCATTCATAACTGTTATCTGTTGATAAACAGTAAATGATTCAGTTATCACTATTTTAATGGTTGCATGGACTTAAAAAAACAATTATAAGTAATTTGCAATTGGGATAGGTACATTTTACACATTTATTACATAAACAATTTTATTGCTGAAGGAGAATTTTCTGTAGATTAATATTTTTTAGGTTAAATTAACTTGTATGATACAGTTTGAACATAATATGGAAAAAATAATTATTACTGTTGATCCTGTAGGCATAATATATACAGCTATATACAGTATAATGTAGCACTTACAGTGGTTCCATGCACAATCCCTTGAGGGCCAATGTAGCAATAGCTACCTGCTGTCATCTGACCATACATTGATACACCCAATGCAAAGAGTTTGTCATACATTTGCCGTGATGAATAGTTCGGTACCACCTTGAAGAAATTAGGTAGATTCATGTAAAGCCACAAAATGTTCGAATATAATATGGTAGCTGCATGTTGTGAGAAAACTGGTTTTCTGTACAGATTCATAAAATTCAGCTGCTTAGCTAGCATAGAAACAGTTCTTGTTCATCATTAATCTGTACATGTATATGTAAACCAACTTAAAAGTCCCAAACAGAATTCAATAATTTATTATAAACAGAAAAATTTCCAAGCTCCCTTTAACAACTCATTAGGCTGTAACCATTCCTACCAAATGGAGTCATAACTGCAGTTAACCAGTGTATTAGGAAAAAATTACATTTATACATAAATATACTAACAATAATTTAATAATAATAACAGTAATTACAAGTTTTATTGGTGACTTGATTGGCAATAAAATCGAAAAACTCGAGTTTACATGTCATAAAAATCTACAGTTCTATGCATTAGAAGATGCTCACAGCTGACACATTACAAAAATAATACAGGGCTTTTGGTGTTAGGGGTCTTAGAAAGTTTGTTGTTATAACATGGCTTGCATTGGTTTACAGTCGGACATGCCCTCAGTTGATGGATAACAGTCTGCAACAGATCATGACAAGTTGATAATTTATTGTATTATTTTGTGAATTTGTAATTATTTCAGTGTAATTTCATTTTGCTTGATGCTGAATAGGGCAGCCCTGCCAGGGAATAAAGTTTTTGACACAGTCAATATAATATTATCAATGTTATAAATGTTATTGTTTTTATTTATAATCGATTCTGTATTTACTACCAGCAAATTAAAGTTATTTATCAGTACTAACCATTCCATTTGTTATCACAACTCGTGGAGAAGATCGGTTGCTTGGGAAAAGTCCAAGAGGGTGACCAGAATTCATTACTAAGGTTTGTTCATCAGTCATTTCTGATAAGTAGTTGAAGACAATCCAAAACTAATGGCAGATTACAGGAAAATAATTTGTTATTGAATGCCCAGGCATAGTACTAGTTCAATATATTATAAATAAAGTCATGCTTGACATATTTGAGTGATCAAAAAAAATTCTGAGTCACTGATGGGAATCGAACCCGCAACCCTCTGATTACCGGTCAGATGCTCTACCCACTCAGCTACAGAGACTCACATGGGGAGCCGAGTCACTGGTTAAGTTCTTGTCTTTCCTTCAATCTTTACAACACCAAGTTGTAAATTTCTATATTAATCATTTGTTAACTAATATCATATAGCATTGGCAATTGTGCATACTGTATCGAGCTAGCAGATACAAGGCGTGTGTCCAGCCGGGAATAGACAAGAACTTATCCTGATTCTCACAATGCATTTCTGGGGCAATTTTAGATGTTTATGCTTTTGCATAATTGTTTTAAACTGAGATGTAATGCCCAAATTAGGATGTGTCAATAACCAAGCTCAGAAACACAAGCATATGTTGGAATAAAATGAAATATTAATCAAACTTAAGAAAGGAATAATTATGAATTCCCATCCCACTCCATTGCGTTCCTTTGTTTAAGTTTCATGAATTTTACATTTTGTCCGACTCGCATGTGTGTTTCTGAAATGTCACTGGCTTATGGCTCAATAGGTTTGTCCACCACTATTAATAGAAAAGTATAAGTGCATTTGTTACTAGTACTATTGATGAGATCATTATTAGCTATAAAAATTATTATATCAGCTGTAATACTAATTAGTAATACAGACTGATATCATTAATAAATCAAGTTAAAATAATTGTATGATGGGTTGTAAAAATTAATATATATGATTGTATATATGTACCAAATACATACCTGAGCCCAGTTTGAAAAAACTTGGCCATTTCCCCCATAGGTTACAAGCTCATGCGGAAACTGTTGATTCAAAGATAATCATTTTAGATTAATTGTTATTTTCTAACTATAATTAGTACATACAATTTTATAGTTTAAAAATTAATAATAAAAGATTTAAGAAAAAAAAGAAAATCATTTTATGAAACCCTTTCTCCCTATAAGTATAAATTTATCAACATTTTAATTATTCTTACAGTATTTATACATCAAGCTGATAATTTTAAGTGCCAAGAATATGAAATTTGTCTGCCCACCAAAAACTCAACTGTAAGATGAATTATTATCACAGAAAATTAGTATCAAGGGCAAAAGTTATGAGGATTAACAAACTCATCATTAGGCACTATTAAAAACATTAATGAAATAAATACTGTTATTAAATTTTAAACCACAAGTATTGCATTTCCAGCATTCTGATCTGTGTATTCAATTTGGTTCTCAGCTCATAATTATACTGAATTCACCATACATGGAAACTATCATGATTCCATCTGCGCTTATTGGATATTCATGAGATTATTTAAAATCAACTCAGAATTTGGCTATTTACCTTCTCATTATACATATACATCTAATGCATTCATGTACTCTTGGAATACTATAACTGATAATAATTATACTATATATACACTAAAATTTACATTTCTACTAAAATAATTGATTTTATGCCTTATGCAATGTAACTAATACTAGTATGAACAAAATGAAAGTTTCCTTTAGCTGGAGGTTTCATTGACAATTTTTTTTGTAGTTCGTTGGTTTTGCTGATACATGAATACATATAATTATATAAATTTCACCTGAGCGACTCTGGGATCAAGGTTGTTCATTATCATATGCATTATTGCCGCAGCTTGGCGAGTCCTTGCTGGATACTCATCAACAGGATAAGCACTGAAAGATATCAATAGCAGAATCTCTGAATAATTGTTTATTTAACTATTTTTACATAGATTATTACTATGTTAGGAACAGGAATAGCTCAGCCTTTCAGTGTGCGGCCCTCAGAACTAGAGGTCCCTATAGTTCATTCCCTGGTGAATGCACATCTATTTAACTTTTTTCTGATCAGTGTAGCTGTAGCTTTTAAGTGCCAATAAATAGGAGCACTGGCAGAGGTAGTGGATAATTATAAAGGGCAGTATTGGCTTTCATTGATAAATTTAAGCACTTTCAAAGAGCTGAAAAATGACTGATGTTAAATAAATGTACCTCGTAATTTTATCATTAAGTCTTTTTTAAGTATATATATTAATAAGTATACTGTAATTTAGTTTCTTAAAGAGCATAAATTATAACATTAAATAAAATTTTCGATTTTCAAAAAGTATACTATAAAAAACATTGGTTTGCCAAGTTTGAGAAAGTTACACGCAATGAAATGTACACCAAGATACTGTGTGTAGAATTTTTCCCACTAAAATTGTTCCCTCCAAAACACCAAAAATATGACGTAACAAGTCATGTGCATCTCTCCACATTCCATTAATATGGTGCCACAAAGTAAAGTGATAATTTGATTTAAAAACATCCTTAACTGCTAAAATTAATTGAGAGAAAGTATAGTGCTTACAGATGTTTTAAGGTCGATTTTGGATAAACTGAGGCGAGATGCACATGACCTGTTACATCATATTGTTGGTCTTTTTGGAGGGGTATACTTTTTTTATTTTGTGTCATAAAATCATGCTCTTTGAGTAGTTATATTTTATTAGCAGTTGCAATTAGTTTGATCCCCAGCTGGACCATTTTGTTGTGTCCCTGAGCAAAGTAGTTTTAAATAGCTCCTTTCATCCTTTCAGTTCCAGTTGTATTTAGCAAATAATGCCAACTAGAACCTATACATTTCATTGAATAAGTCTGGGGAAGAGTAAGACGTTGCTAAACTGGCACTGGGCTGAAATGGTTGAGTTGTGTATTAAGGAGAAGTTAGATGGTGGTAAAGTGGCTGCGGCTGAAGGGGTTGAGTTCTGTTTTAAGGAGACGTAAGATATCGACATTGATTAAGTTTCTGTGGCTGAAAGCTAGGGTTGAGTTATAAAGGGAGAAGTTCTAAAGATGTTCATAAACTGACTGAGGCTGAAAGGGTTGAGTTGTCTAAGGAGAAGTTTGCTGTTCATAAGCCTACTGGGGCTAAAAGAGTTGAGTTGTGTGGAGAAGTTAGATATTCATAAGCTGACTGGGGCTAAAAGGGTTGAGTTGCACAAGGAGAAGTTAAATGTCATTAACTGACTGGGGCTGAAAGGGTTGAGTTGCAAGACTGAAGTAAGATGTTCATAAACTGACTGGGGCAAAAAGGGTTGTCAGTTGTGAAAGGAGAAGTTAGATGTTCATAAACCAACTGGGGCTGAAAGAGTTAGTTACCTACCGCATATCAAGGTCTGGGCGAAACCTGTACATGTAAATATGTCCATACTCTCGTAATTCAGCAGCAAACTCTGGTGCCAAAACCTCATGCGTGGAGGGAGGGAAATATCGCAAGGCATTTTGAAGAGAAAGCTGTATTAATTAAACAAAAATAGCACCTTAATAATTATTCGTTTCCAAACTTTCAATTTTTCCAAATAAAATTTGAAACACTTAAAACTTTGTTATAAAACTATGACAAGTAATTGTAATGAATAAAATTGGCAAACTTTGAATAAGATAAAGTGTTGTTACATGCATAAGACCAGCAAAAGTTGATTTCATGCTTCTTGTCAGTGTCCCAATCCATGGGTTTTTATTATTTTTTTTGAAAAATGAAGATGTTATTGGTTGATCAAGAGTCTTGTCAAAAATTATGGTTTGAAAAGACTTTTGCAACTTCTTTGTTAACTATGTGAATAATGAAAACTGAAAAACCCCCTCACCAATAGACCTAATTCATAAATGGTGGCGATTTTTAAAGTAAGTTATTCTTTTGTCTACTTTCAACTTTGCCAAACAAGCCTCAATTTTGAGCTAAACTTTCAAAAGAATATGTTACCCAAAGCATGGCTAGTAGGGCTTATTTGAATATAAATGGTCAATTTTGTGAAAGCGGCTGACAAAACACATGAAATCAACTTTTGCTGGTCTAAACTGAAACATGACAATTGAAAAGAAATTAGCTCCCCAATGGCGAAATATAAACTGCAACATCTGATAAAAACTAACTAGTAACTAAAAATAGTCTAAATGCCATTATCTATTAATTAATTAAATAACAATCAGAACCTAAAGCTTCTGTAAACAAGAAGAATTCTTACATGAACTTAGAAGTTGGAAAGGGCACCGGGGTGGCAAAGTGGTAGAGCACTCGCCTCTCACCAAATGATGCGACCTGGGTTCGATTCTCGGCCAGGGAAGTGTGTGAGCTGGGTTTGTGGTCTCTCTCCGACGTCGGAGGTTTTCTCTGGGTACTAAGGTTTTCCCCTCCATTAAAACTCACCTATTACGCCAACATCTGGGCAGTTTTAGGATTAGCTTTGCTTTGTGAAACTTAATAAAGATTAAAGTTTAAAGATCAAGTGGTTGACATACGTCCTAATGTCGGTAATGAATGAAATTTATGTGATGTAAGTTTTAATAGTTATGAAATCGAGTACTCCAAAAACGCTGGTGTCCAATGAAATTTTTCATAGTACATAAAACGTTGGCATGGAGTTCAAAGTGTATGTGCTAGGTTACAAAATCGTTAGGTAACAATTTTGTTTTAAAAATATATTTTACTATAAATGATGTAGTTGGAATGAGTCTCTAAATATTTACTTTTTAATCAAGTTTACATGATTTTTATTGACTGACGAGTCTTCATATTATCACAACATCTCTTCAGTTTTTGAGAAAGAGCGATGTGAAAAGCAACCAAAAAGTGAATTTTTAAAACTACTCATGAAAAATAATGGCTGGCCGCAACGTGGAGATAGTTCTTTCTTTTGTTGTTTCTGATATTTTTGATCAAGTTAGTACTTCGGTAATAAAAGCCATGTTATGTCCTCAATTTACAAATTTTTCATTTTTCATCAGGGTGATCTTGCGACGTGTTTATAAGTATGGATGCATCAGCCAGGTTGAACGCAAAAATTCTTGCACGAGACTGGTTCATTCCGAATTTGTTACTGCAAAAGTCTTGCTTTTCGGAAATTTCCAACCGATTTTAACTTACCCTTTCTTCATCGGGCGACAAATTTGTTACTCTCACTGGCGCATGAGGTACAGAGTTATCTCTTTGTCTCGATGTAGGCAGAGGATCGACGGGTAAACCCGAACACAAGTCCTTCAAGGAAGCCATGTTGATCGTTTCTGGTATGGAATAACGTAACCATCTGGAAACACTGGGTTCTAATAGGCGTGCGGTGGGAGTGTTCTAATCCCGCCTCGTGATTGGTTCATAGTTTGGCGCGCATAAAAAAAACATGCACATTTCAAGAAAAACAAGTAAGTTACTGGCACTGTGACGCAGCCCTAAACAACAATATATTTATCATATTTTGAACTGGTCAGCAAATATCTCGCACGCTTATTTATTTATTCATTGAACAAGGTTTGTCTTTCAAGAGATGAGAATTTCAGTTAAGTTAAACGAAAAATGGTTCGTGGTTCCTTGTGGAGAAGGCAAAGCGAAAGTTCGATCGTTGATCGAGGAAACGTGTCGACGATTCAACCAAGAAAGGAAGTCGAACAACACGAGTAACTTTCTTGAAGTTTATGAAACGGATCTCGAAGCGAAGCTAGCTCAAAGCAACGGGCTGTTGTCAAAGGAAGACACAATCTATGAAGTTTTGAACAACAACGACTTTGTCGTCTTAGGTGAGTTTGTTTTTGTTTGCAGTTTTTGACTAATAACAACACTTTTGACCCCCTAGGCAAAATTAATGACACGCATATCTTTCTTCATTTTCCGCCCTTTCAGTTGAGTTAAACAGTTTAGTTTATAAGGGGAACTAAAATGTATGGTATTAATGCTTATAACTGAAGCAGAGACGGACCAGAATTGATATATTTTCAAAATCAGCTACTACCGCTATGCGAGTAATATCAGGCCAAGAGAAGTTGATTTCTTGGTTCTCGTCAGCCGTTTCAGAAAATTGGTGAGACTTTTTGATCAACTTTCATCTATCATCATTTTGAAAGCACGATCGAGGCTGGGTGCATGTGGTAGGGTCAGTCATATTTTGCTCGTGAATTTGTCCATTATTCTTTTGAACAGTATAACTTTAATAAAAAATCATTTTGCCGAAAGTAAATGTTTGTAAACTAACATGTCTTATTTGTTCAAAACGTACGTAGCAGTTACTCTTGAAGGCAACTGATAACAATATGGTCTCCAGAACATTTAAATACAGCATATCTTATACGTTTAAACAGCTTGTTTGTGAAAATTGTATGTCACTTGTCAGCAATTTTGTGTCTTTTTTATGTTAAAAGATTGACAAGAGAAAGAAGGTCATTTCTTTTTTCAATATCCTTTTTTTACTGAAAACGAAGAAAATATTAGTTTTGTTTTATCATGATAAATTTATGCTACTAACTTGTCTTGATGCTCGACGATACCATTATGCTCAAAATTATGCAAGCATAATATTTCTGGCCCTACTGGCCTGGGCAGAGACATTCAAAGGTTGATTAGTCCTAATTCCAGGTTAACTCTTAACAAAACTTATTGGTTGTCATGGTAATTAACCCAGGATTAGGGATGACTGTCTTTTGAACAATTGGGCCCTGGGCTGACTTGTTTAAGAAGACGATTAACCTGAGTCCAGGTTTTAACTAACATGACAACCAATAGCTGCTAGGATTATTGCTAATCAATCTTTGAATAAGTTCACTCAGATGGTTTTGTTCTGAGGAGGCTAAAAGGAAAGAAAACAAGACAAGTCAAAGTCTGGTGCGAAACTTAAATGGAAATAATATCCTCAAAGTTTTTATATAAGTTATTAACTTGGAAGGGATGGTCAAATTTTTTTAGATAAGCCACTTTTGCAACTCAAACTCTATTTTTTAATGTGACAGGGAATGTGCAAACAAAGAAGAATCCTGTATCGCCACCAGGAATTGTCAAGTATCCTTTCAAGTGCTGAGAATGTTTTACTGTATACAGTGGAACCCAACTTACAGTCACCTCGTTAATATGGCCACCTCAATATAACGGCCACTTTCTTATAAAAAAATCCTTGGTAATAATTATGGTCACCCCGTTTTTTAATGGTCAGTCTTTTCTGGCCTGTAAGTGACCGTATTAACAGGGTCCCACTGTATTTTTAGGGTTAATAATTTACAGTATATAGACACAGTTGTCGGTCTTTTCAAAGATTAATCTAAATGTGCTTGTACTCCCCCTGGGTTTGAAGTGTGTTACAGCTTCTCCATCATGTCCTGTTTCCTATCCTTCTCACAACTCGTGTTTTACTTCATGACACAGGCAGCCCAAGCTATTAGTTTGTGGTTGGGAGCAGATTTGTAAGTTTTGTATTTGAAGTACAGAGATTATGATACTTGATATGGGACAACATTGGAATTTTGTGCAAAATCAAAATCATGTTCTTTTAAACAATGGAAAAAATATCATTTACTGCAGTTGTCACTTATGGGTTTCAAAGTTTCTTCCCAGAAGAAGTACCCCTGAAACCCATGGTATACTGTTGTTTAAACTGACATGCTTTGATTTTACACAATTAACCCATACAAAAGCATATATAAAGCTGTATACCTCCCATGCAAAGTCCACAGTGTCCACATGCATGTACAGTAGACCAATTCAGCCTTTCCTTGTTGGCTACAACTATCTCTTCTTGCCATGACAAGTTCCAACCTGCCTCTTTATTTCCTGTTCATCTCACCTTAGACTTATACCTTTACCTTGTTTTTTTGTTGATAACTGAAATACAGTATGTGATTTATATATATTGTATGCAATGTGATATACAGTATGTGGTAGAAACTCAATATTATCCTCTGAGGTATAAAATCTTTAACACATACACAGTAACAATGATCAGATATGTCTCCCTACCAACAAAGAGGTAAGTTGCCCCTTTTAGATTTTTAGGATAGAACTGATTGACTCATTGCTTTTTCTTGTCAACACAGCCCAAGTGTATTGTTTATACAAATCAATAGTTAACCCTTTATTTCACCTCCAAACTGCAGATAATTAAATGTTGCAGCACTGACCAGCTTATTATTACCAACTCTGCCATACTTTTCTCAATTAGAACAAGTTTGGAGAATTTTGCTTTTCATCATCAGATATTGCTTAATTTGTTTAACCAATTCCCATTTTTTTTTACAAGGTGTTTTTTTTGTTAGGAATTTATATAAAGAAAAGAAGCGAACTCTAATTAGTTATATAGGTTTTGCAAAACCTTTTAAGGTTATAACCTATTTTTTCCTAATTATTTTATTTCATAAAACATTTTCACTTGCAGTTTATTGCTCTTGATGGTTGTAGCCTTAAAGCAGAAGATCTTGTTAGACTAGGAAGAGGAGAGCTTTTGATCAAGGTGAGTAACATTGCCCATGTAAAAGAAATCGTATGCCTGATGATTGTTTTGATGATAACCAGAATGATGACCAAGCTAGTGTCTGAATGGGAAAGCCAAATATATGAACTCTTTTTCATATTGATAGACATATTTTTTTGTTTTGGTATACCAGTTTAACGCAATAGTTTGATAATCTATCTAATCTATACATAACCAAAGTATACCATGAAGGTTAAAACCAAGTCTAACTATCTATTGTTTTGAGTGAACACAATTGTTGGCCCCAACCCGTTTTTTTTTATCTGGACCTCAAACCATTGCTCATGCATAATTGAACTCCATAATCTTGCACCCAAATTGGTGCCAAACAAATTTCCATTCATGAAGGATCCTAAACGAATGCCTATGTGAACCTAGGCTGTGGTCTTGTACCCAGTCTGGTGCAACAGTAGTGCCAAGCCAGCATCCCTACCTGATGCCCATCTGGATCCCTATGATCTTATATCCAATCTGGTGCAACAGTGGTGCCAAGTCAGCATCCCTACCTGATGCCCATCTGGATCCCTATGATCTTGTATCCAATCTGGTGCAACAGTAGTGCCAAGTCAGCATCCCTACTTGATGCCCATCTGGATACCTATGATCTTGTATCCAATCTGGTGCAACAGTAGTGCCAAGTCAGCATCCCTACCTGATGCCCATCTGGACCCCTATGATCTTGTATCCAATCTGATGCGACAGTAGTGCCAAGTCAGCATCCCTACCTGATGCCCATCTGGATCCCTATGATTTTGTATCCAACCTGATGCGACAGTAGTGCCAAGTCAGCACCCCTACCTGATGCCCATATGGACCCCTGTGGTCGTGTATGCAATCAGGTGCAACAGTAGTGCCAAGTCAGCATTTTGGCCTGATGCCCATCTGGACCCCTATGATCTTGTATCCAATCTCATGCAACAGTAGTGCTAAGTCAGCATCTCTGCCTGATGCCCATCTGGATTTCTATGGTCTTGTTCCCAATCTGATGCGACAGTAGTGCAAAGTCAGCATCCTTGTCGGTGCCTGATGCCCATCTGGATCCATATGGGCTTGTATCCAATCTGGTGCAACAGTAGTGCTAAGTAAGCATCTTGTGTTTAGCTTGTACACAATCTGGTGCAGCTGTAGTGACAGGTTAGGATCCAAACCAGATGTTTTTCTGGACTGCTGTGGTCTTGTGCACAGCCTGGTACAACTGTAGATCCTAGTTAGGATTCCAATCTGGTGTTGATCTATGGAAGTTGGAATTCCAGCCTTGTGCCCATATTGTCCAAGTCTTGTACTGAATCTGGTGCAACAGTAGTGCCTAGTTACTATCTGAAGCCCATCTGGATCTTTGTGGTCTTGCATTCAGTCTGGTGCAGCATTAGTGCAAGGTCAGGATCCTAACCTGATGCCTATCTTGACCTCTGTGATCTTGTGCACAACCTGGTGCAACTGTAGGTACCAAGCAGGATAACACAGTAATCAAATTACCCTAATTTTATTATACTCATCGTGGTACCAATCTAGATCCCAGGCAAGATTCCAACCTGGTGCCCATATTGACCCCTATGATCTTGTAGTCGATGGTGCCAACCTAGATCATATTCAGGATTCCAGCATGGTTGCAGTAGTGCCTCCTACGATCTTGTACTCAACTTGAAGCAAAACTAGATCCCAGCCTGTAGCCCCTCATGATTTATTAATCAATCTGGCACCAATATAGTTCCTGATCAGGACTCCAGTATGTTTGTGCCCGTATTAACACTTTTGAACTTGCACTCATTTTGGTATCAATCTAGATCTAAGCCTGGCGCCAATGTTGATCTTTGTGGTCTTATACTCATCCTGGCGCCAATCTTGATCCTAGTCAAAATCCCAACTTGGTGTCCTTAGCCAATACTAATTCTCATGATCTTGTACTCAATCTGGTTCAAATTAGTTCCTGATCAGGACTCAAGTATGGTGCCCATATTGCCCCTTTGATCTGATTCTCATTTTGGTACCAAGCTAGATCACAGTCAAGATCCGAGCTTGATGCTGATAGGCCAAGCTGACCCATAACTATTTTTGATCTTTTAGTCAAGCTGGTTCCAATATAGTTCGTAGTCAGGAATCCAATATGGTGCCGATATTGCCTCTTATGATCTTGCATGTACAGTACTCGTTGTGTTACCAATCTAGATTCCAGTCACGATCCAAGCCTGGCGCCCATACGATATATGATCTGGTAGCTAGCATGATGCAATTTTAGATTCCAGTCAAGATCTGAGCATGGTGTCCACACTAACCGTTATTATTTTGTAGTTCATTTGATGCCAATTTAGACCACCGTCACATACATAACCTGGTATCCACCTGGACCTGTCTGTCGTGCAACAAACCAGGCGCCAGTTTAGAACCCAACAGTACCCCGTCGCCCCCAAAGGTAGACAACCAATCTGCCAGTTTTGAAGACAGCCAAAGACCACATGCATGCTTGAGCCCGATTTAGAATCGATTCTGGACATTAATATAGACTTTGAATTTTTCCAATTTCTCTTTTTGGGAGCAAAATCAAACGCGAGTTTTGCCCCAGATTACCGATTCCATTTGCTACTGTTCTTATAGAAACATTAGCATCTGCAATGACAGTAAAGGGAGGATTAGAGTGATTACTAACTGCATATCGTAACATTGGATGTTTTTAAACTAGATATTTTCCTAAGCCTTTCTAAACTACGTAACAGTAGTTCTTTTATTTGTTTTTGTTAGCTAACACCTGAAGCCAAAAATAAAGTAAATGATGGAAGAGAATTCATTGAAGATATTGTCAAGGAAAAGAAAGGTAAGTCATGAAAAAAAAGAATGTGATTCAGAAATAGCTAAGACCTTTCTCGAGTTTAAGTGGTTCATTAATGTACATATTCCTGGTTTTGAAACTTTCAATGCCAGTCAAGAGTCCCTTGACTCCTCCTGGATAAGTCAGTTCTCAATCGCACATAGTCCCAAGAAAAAGCTGGATGCATTTTTTGGAATGCTTTAGCCAACTAGACGGTTTTCTATACTATAGTCACTTAAACAATGATAGTTTGCTGT
This sequence comes from Hydrozoanthus tunicans, assembly GCA_026413305.1. Lineage (NCBI taxonomy): Eukaryota > Metazoa > Cnidaria > Anthozoa > Zoantharia > Hydrozoanthidae > Hydrozoanthus > Hydrozoanthus tunicans. The sequence continues at coordinate 27,769 of JAOBAT010094859.1, read as the reverse complement.
GACTCAAGGCACTTGAACATATATGCGACAGCTAATGTTTGGTTGGTGATGACAGGGTTTAAGCCACTGGTCTCAACTCTACCGAGGGGTCGATAACATCTGTGTTGAGGTCGACTTTGCTGATATCGATTTTAGCTGCTCGTTTATCGGCAGGGTATGATTGTATAAGTCGTGTTCCATATTTTATCTTGGTGATGACTTGTTAGATTTGAGCTGTTTTCGTGAATACTAAGATCTACAAGTGGACAATGTTTGCGTAGTATGATGGAATCTTGTATTTGTTAACGTTGCATTGTGTTTCAATGCTTGTTAAATCATCCACAGCCGTGTATGGAATCAACACTGGGTTTGGAAAGTTTGCAAATGTCGCCATTGAGCCAGACAATTTGAAGTAAGTTTTAGCACACCCACTGTTTTGTTGTTGATTTTGACCTTGAACTGGTGAGCTCTTGAGCATAGTAGGGTGTTACCCTGATTCCCTGACGCTCTGCTCCGCTAACTGAGAAGAAGGTACCGTTTTGCTCCATCACGTCTTCTTGGATTAGGACATTAAACCGTAGCCCTCCTGGATAACTAAAACTAGGTTGTAAAACCTGTTGGATTTTCATGATTTATGAACTTGTGTGTTTTTCCCTTCCGAGCGAGTACAAAATCTTTAAAAAAAATAGCAAAAAAATATTTTTTCAAACCTTCTTCTGCGTTCTGTCTGATATTCAGATATCCAAAGAGAAGTGAAGACTCTAAACTAAAGAGATCTTCTCGTTGACCAAAAAAACATCTTTGAGTTGAACCTAGTCTGTATGTATTACATTTTTCCAGGATTGGGAAACCAAAGTTTTAAGTTTACCTGTGTTTAAAAGAGTTTCTTTCTAACAGGGTGCTTCAAGAAAACCTTATTGTGTCGCATGCTGCTGGTAAGTTGACAACTGCAAAACATTCCGTTACTCAGAACTTTTCCAATACAGCTAACGGTATTGCCAGATTTTGTGGTTAATTTGTAGGAAGCGATAGCCACTATGCTCAGTCCTGCATACTGAAATGTCCATGTAATCACCACCACCACCATCATCATCATCATCAACAACATCATCAACATCATCATCAAAACTATTACCATCATTATCGTTGTCATCAATATTGTCATCACCGTTATGGTTATTATCATCATCATCTGTTTTTCTATTATCATTGTCACCGATATTATCATCACAGTTATCATCATCACCATCATGATCAACATTATTTTATTGATCACCGTTTTTTTCTTGTCACTAAAGTTTTGATCCCATTTAACATCATCACCATTGTTACTTAGATCGCCGTTGTTGTTGTCATCATTATCATCATTGTCACTGTCACTAATATTATCATCAAAAGTATGGTTATTTTCATCATTGTTTTCATCAAAATTTCTTCATCATTGTCAACATTTTTGTCATTAATATGGTTAACATCTCTGTCATTATACAAGATAAAGTGATTTATCGTACTTGGGGGGTGCTTCAAAACCTAAAAAAACAATACAAGGCGACAATCTCCCGTCCGACCCGTCACCCAAACCTAATGTTATAGGCATAACTGGAAAAAACTTCGTAAACGCGTTGAAGTTTTTTTTGTAAAAAGAACCCCCTAAAAGTATCTATAAGCTTATGTAAGATGAGTTTTGTTTTGTTCCTTAGGTTTTTCATGCGTTTGTCTTTTGCTCAAACCCGTTCAAAGAACCCTCGTCACTGTTCTTTGTCTTCTAACAAAACTTAGAGAAAACGTATGCTTCATTATGTTTCACAAGTTTACCGTTTGTGTTACATAGTTATAAGAAAACAAACTACACAGCGTTGTGGCTAGTATGTCTAACGGTCAGCGGTTTCTTCTCAAGGTGTTGGAGATCCTCTTCCTCCTGAAAGAGCCCGGATGTTGATGGCGCTGAGGATCAATATTTTAGCAAAAGGATATAGGTAAAGAGATTTTGCCCAGGTGCCACGAAATTAACTCACGAACTGGTTTGGAAAGTCGGAAAACTTCAAAAGAAAATACAAAGAATGTACATGACCCTGCACATGCTTTGTTGGAATGTTTTTACTGGCTGCTTGTTGGTTTGCATTTGATAACCTTTTGTGTTTTGTGTACGGTAGCACAAGAAAAAGACGAAAAAATACAAAAGAAAAAAGTAATGCCGGTGGTGCTTCTTCCGATAAGGTTTTAAAAATGTATGTCCGCAAAAAAGGTTTGAGTCAAACTAAAAAATTATAACTATGAATTTGGTATTTTTACAACAGAATTAAAAATTAATAATAAACGACATATTTTCACATGAAAAATGTTAAACAATTAAGGTGTCTCAACCACACGATGACTTATTGGCAATACTTTAAAAAATTTATATTAATATTTACAGTCTTTTAAATATGTTGAGCTTAATGCTTTTTCAACTTATAGCCATTTCGTGTAACGATATTTATTTTCTTTTCAGTGGTATTACTTTGAAGACGTTAAATCAATACATTGCTGCGTTTAACGGTAACTTAATATTTTGATTACTTTGTTTATGGTGTGTGTGCATAAATGAATATGGTGTAAAGTTCAAAACCGCTGGCCATGGATGCAGTAAAACTTTGTCTGTCTGTTTAGCTGTCTGTCTCTCTCTTTCTCTATGGTTAAGTGTAGGCTTACTGGTATCGATCGAGCCTGTTTTAAGGATAGGACATAATAAATGTTGAAGAATTAGTTATCTCCTTAATTAGTAATTCCCTAACGTGCCTGTGACATAAAACGTTTTGTTTATGCTTAACTTTTTTCACGTTTTTGGTGGGCGCTTATTCGAGGCAGGCGCTTATCCAAGATTGACCGCAAATTCGAATAAATTAAATACGATTATTCATTGTAATTCTAACACTGAAAAGCCCTGAGTAAAATATAACTTAAAAATGACAGCTAGTGGCCCCTGTTACTTTGAGATGGTTAGCGGCTATGCCAAGTCAACTTTTAACTTAACTTTGACCGTTTCACTGTTGTTGCAGCTTCCTGTCTGCCGTGGGTCCCGGAGCAGGGGACAGTCGGTGCTAGCGGGGATTTGGCCCCATTGTCGCATCTTGCCGTAGGGCTTATGGGCATTGGGAAGATGTGGAGCCCTGAAACGGGATTTGCCGACGCTAAAGAGGTAAACTGATAGAATATCCTTTGGCTGACGATTTATCGCAAAAGTAGTCTGGGTACCAGGCCCTCCGAGGGGGTCTTTCATTCTCCCCAGACCCCCCTCAGAAGGCCCGATATTCTTTACGTTATTGACTTTTACCCGTTTTTGGTAGCTTTCGACAAATGCTAAGCTTTTCGATTTGCTAAGTGAATGTGGCGCTTCAAACGAACTTACGCTCAGCCTAGCTTTTTAGCTAAAGCAGTGTTTGCTATTTCGAAATGATAGGCATCAGTTTAACATGTTTATTTTGAGATATATGCTGACTTGTTTCCCCAATGTATTACAAGGAGTAGAATCTTAAGCAACGAGTAAGGGAGCATCGGCAATGACGGTTTACGAGAAATTAAACACACTTCTTGCTTGCCCTTTTCGATTCGTATGGCTTGTTTGCATTCTCCTTTGTCCGAGTTACGCTTGGTGAACAAAAAAGGGATTTTTTTTCTAAAAGGCAAATGAAGATTGATTCAATATTCTGTAGGTTGTTCTCGTAGTCGCAAAAACCTCAATACTGAGTTTTTCACGTTGGAACTTTCGAGAAGATGTCGCGCAGGTGGCACTAGGTGCACTTCAACGTGCAGGTATTATATTTATTTTAAGTTAAGAGCGAGTATTTGCAGATCGACTGTTCAACAGTCTTCCGAGTGAAATGTGTTAAGTTGATGCTTCGAGACAAGCATTTTTTTCTTACCTTTTTCTTATTTTTGTACCACATTTCATTGCTGCCTGCCGGTTTTGTCAATTAGAAGCTTCAAGTCGTCTGCAGAAAGGACTGAAAAACATGGTAGTCGCCATGTTGGATTTCACAGACAGCGAGTAGGGAACCAATTAAATTGCAGCATTCTTAATAGATAGCGACTCAATTTATATTAATGGTATTCACTATTGCTCTCTCCCGTCGTCGTCCTGTTTCTGTCCTCGTCGCTTAAGTCCCTAATAAAGTTACTTGTTGTTCTGGTCAATGTTGATTGTAAATAATGAAATAGTCCTGAACTTAGATACGCTGGATAAATTTCAGAGAAAGTTTTCACAAGCTTTCGAACTCTGTTGAGCCCTTGGTCATATGACTGGTCGTGACGTCAACTCCGGAAGTCTGGGGCGGGAAATTCGTGTTGACGTCACGACCAGTCATGTGACCAAGGACTCAGCAGTTCAAAAGCTTATGAAAACTTTCTCTGAAATTTATCCAGTGTATTTAAGTTCAGGACTATTTCATTATCTAATTCCTGGATAGATGAATCTACACAGTACTATTTGATTTGTAAATGCTTATGGGGCCATTGTATGGCTTACATAACGTTTTTGATTTTAAGGTCTTAGAAACGCATAGGCTGGAACCAATATCTTTGCAACCTAAGGAGGTAAGATTGCAAATATCAATCAGTAATCGACAAATTGTTTACACCGTATGTTACTAGCTCGTCTGTATTGTATATGTTTGGGAGATACTATGGCACGAAATTATTCAATTTTCAAAAAGTATACTATAGAAAACATTCTCGCCAAGTCTGAGAAACATACGACGATAGTACGCCAAAATACTGCGTATAGAATTTCGAATTTTCCCCGCTAAAATCGTCCCTTCCAAAAGACCAACAAGATGACGTAACAGGCCACGTGCGTCTCGCCTCAGTTCATCAAATATGGTGCCACGAAGTAAAGAGATAAGTCTATTTCAAAACATCCGTAACTGCTAGAGTTTTCGACAGAAACTCTATTAGTCACAGATATTTTAAAGCCGATTTCAGATAAACTGGGTTGAGACGCACGTGTTCTGTTACGTCATCTTGTTGGTCTTTTGGAGGGGACACTGTACTTTTGTCGTATGTTTCTCAAACTTGACAAACCAATGTTTTTTTATAGTATACTTTTTGAAAATTGAAAAACTGATTTCATGTCATATGCTCTTTAATATACAGTTGGTTTTGTTTTTTCAGAGAGTGTCGATGTTTCCCGAGATGAGGTTTTGCTTTGTTATACATTTAGGCCAGGTTCACACTTTTGAGATAAGCACAACCATTAGCATAAGGAACAGATGTTCACACACGTAAACTAAGCACAAGGAAATGGAACATACGCATGCGCAAGTTGGCCTGGAGACTACATACTTATGCTTATGCTTGTTTCACGGATGATCACACTGGTGAAACTCGACATAAGCATAAGCACAAGGAAAAGGAAAATGTTTCTCGTCCTTGTGCTTGTTCTTGTGCTTATGTCGTTTGTTTCACCAGTGTGATCATCCGTGAACAAGCATAAGCATGTAGTCTCCAGTCTAATTTGCGCATGCGTATTTTCCATTTCCTTGTGCTGACTTTACGAATGTTCACACTTGGGTCATCTTGTGCTTATGCTTGTGTACGTGCTTGTGCTTGTGCTTATGTTTGTGCTTATCTCACAAGTGTGAACCAGGCTTTAGACTTTTCCTTAAACAGTCATATATATAGCAACTCGTAATATATTCGTCGCGTGGGCATAAATTGCCCAATTGAATTGATCAGGGCACGTGACCAAGAATCAACTAATCACAAAGCTCGTTTTGACTCGTTCGAGTGAAAGTCAAGATATACAACAATTTTAGTTTTACACCGTGTGTAATAATAGAAGATACTGTTTTAGAAGTTTCGGACTGTTGTTCTCCGTTGAATCAAAATTGACTGATCATGACTTTTATCTGTTGTGCGACCGTGGCTCATGTGGTAAGAACTTTGACTCCCAGCCGTGAGTCCCTGGGTTCGATCCCCGGCCTTGAAGAGGGTTGAACATTTGTGCGGGCGTTCTTTCGCCACTCCGTCCGTGGACAAAAACGTTAAGCTGTTGGTGTAAGCCATTTCATCTTCACCTTCATTTAATAAGGGTAGGGTACATCGGTAAAACAAACTACTTCTACAGAAACACCGACACAGTGTCTCAACTTTGTATGTATTGTATATAACTTGTTGTAACTTCCAAATTAATGTTAGGGGTGGCGAATAGCCCTTTAATGAATGAAAGTCTCGGCAAGATACGGCTAGTTTTCGAAATCTCGTCATCTTTTTCGTCATATGCTCAGGTTATATTTTCTCCGTCTCGCAGTCTCGGATTTTACCACAAAATGGCTTGCATTCATTGGCGTTTTGGGCAGAGCTCAAATTTTTTATTTTGCTTGTTCAAAACTTGTTTGACGTCTCGGTAATTTAATACTCTGTGTCAGATTTTTTGTATAGTAACGTCTCGATCTCGGAGATTTCATTAGTTTTCAGTCAAAGTCTCGAGCTCAGATTTTAAAAGGCCGTTTTAGCATCTTGGACATCCTCGGATTTATCATTCATTAACCCAAATTAATCAACTTTTATTGCACCAGGTGTGCTTTGACAAGCTTAATTTATATTACCAAAATAGAATTGCGGGGCGCACTGGCTATAAGTTAATTTAGTTCTATGCTTTATTTTATCGCGAAATAAACACAGTAAGGAGAATAAGTAACACTTTGTGTCTATGTTTGCTTTTTTGTTTTCTGAGTTGTTTTTGAAGAAAGATGAAAACACGTTATTTATTTTATAGGGATTAGCTTTGATAAATGGAACACAGCTTATTACGTCGCTCGGTGCAGAAGGTAAGTTATGTGTTAATTTATAAGAACTTTAGCACTTCTATCATAAGATAAATTAAATCTCTTATGGGAAAATTTGAGAAATGTACTCAGTATGTGACATTTCGACCGCATCACACGTCCTTCAGCAGGCAAACGCCGCGCTGTCACATCAAACGTGTTGAGTGACAGAAGGCTCTTGAGTTCCAGCAAAGCTCTGTCTCGTGATGTCGAAAGCCAGTGCCTGAGACCCTCCCCCTCGCCGTTTTTGTTGAGTGAGGGATTCTCAATCTTCTCTCATAATGCTTCTTTCACCCCCCTCTAATGTCAGTGTTTCTCGCTGTCAAGGACCTCCACATCTGCCATGTTGAAAGTATGGCCTGAAATCTTTAGGTGGTTGTAGACCGCCAAATTCTGGACTATAGCACTTCTACAGGTTTTAAAAAAGAAACTTAGGAACTTCTAATGATTTGTACCGCAGTTCTTAGCAATGACATTAAGGTACTTGTGAGTGAGGGATTCTTGATTTTCTCCGATATTGTTTCCTTCACCCTCCCCGCCCCTCTTGTGTCAGTGTTTTTCGCTTTCGAGACCCACCACATCTGCCATGTTGAAAGTATGGCTTGAGATCTTTAGGTGGTTGTAGACCGCTGAATTCTGGACTATAGCACTTTTACAATTTTTAAAAAAGAAACATGATTGTACCGCAGTTCGTTGCAATGACATTATGGTACGATCTTCTTCGCAGTTATAAAAGCAATGGTTAAAAGCAGTTGCGAAAGAGAAGCCAGAAGAAGAAGAAAAAAATTTCGCTAAAATACTAGAATGACCTGACCTGACTTTATTTTAAACTAACTTTATTTTATTTATCGTCGTTACGCTGGGAGTGGTTGCCTATTCTCCCAAGCCAGTGGCTTTTGTTTAATCGCTCCACGGCACAGATCTTGGCGTGAAAGTCGATTTTGTGGAGGGAGGATAACCGGAGATCCCGGAGAAAAACCCTCGGAGTCAGAAGAAGATCGACAAATCTTAGCCCACATGCAAACCCAGGATTCGATCCCGGGTCTACAGAGGTGGGAGACACGAGCGCTAACCACTCGGCCATCCTGACTCCCCCAACATACCTACTCCCAACAAATGTGGTTTCATAGCTCAGTTGGTTTATAGCGTACTGCACCGGAATCGTAGAGGTCACGGTTTGGAATCCAGTTAAAGCCTAAGATCTTTTTTCAGGCTTCTCTTTCGCGATTGTATTATAATTTGCCTTACAACCGTGAAGATCGTATCACAACGTCATTAAGAACTTCTTTTGCGCAAAACTGGCATTGCTTTTTATTAGAAATGTAGAATAGCAAATGTTGTCTGTTGTCTGTGTTTGAAAACCCGTATGTTGTTCTTTTGTTGTGACAGCCTTAGTGAGAGCAAAAAACATTGCTAAACATGCTGATGTTGTCGCTGCAATGACGCTAGAAGTTCTAAAAGGAACAACGAAAGCTTTTGACAAAGGTAGGAGATCGGACAAACGATTTTTTTGTTGAATTATCTCTCTTTATTACATTGCAAGTCAAACTCCTAGAGCCAATAACAAAATTCTGCGCGCTGATTGGCAGAAAATTAGTCCGATAACTTCCCATACAGGACCGGGAAGTTATTGGACCAATTTTCGTTAACGCGAGCGCGCAGAGATAATCGTTTGTTCTGTTTTACTGGCCCCGGTTGTACAAAGCCTGGATAAGCTATCCGCCGGATAAGTGCTTTCCATTTTATGCTGTAAAACTATAATAAAATTTATAAGACACCATTTAAACCATTACTTTAGGAGTCTTTCACTCACTTAACAACGAGAGATAGAAAAATCAATAAAGGGCCAAACAATCTTTGGTTTATTAGTCACGAGCATTAGCTTTTATCCAGTGGATAGCTTATCAAGGCTTCGTGCAACTGGGCCCTGATCTAAAACTGAAGCCATGTAGTAGATATGTAATGAATATCTTTATAACCTCGTTCGCTTACTGTGGAAGACCTTGGACAAATATTTCCCCGGACAGACCTCGCACCCGGTTATTAAGATATACTTAACAATTATCCCTCGAGCCCGAATGGTCTAGAAGCCAATAGCCCATGAGACTGCAGGCCGATTGGGCTATTTGGTTACTAGCCCATGAGGGCGAGAGGGATAATTGTTTTAGTAAAATCATACTAGTTGGTCAAAAATCAGAAGTAAAAAATCTTTTTTTAAAGCTCTAAGCACGCACTTTCCGGTTCTCAATGCGTTTACATTTGGTATCGTTCGAGAACTTAAAGGCAAGTATCATATGGGTGCATTTTGTTGCCGCACAGCCTACTATAGTTTTTGAAATAAACGCCCCCTACAACCAGGTTAAGGTAAAGTGGTGCATTTATATAACGCCTTTTCCATATGAATGTTCAAAGGCGCTTTACAATGATCAGTTTACCCCCAGCGGACCAAAAGCATATATTGGCACCTCAGGCAGCCGCTTCAAAGCAGTCCACATATGCTGGTACTCATTTACCGACCTCAGAAGGATGGAAAGCTGAGTGGCCTTTAGCGGGAAAAAAATTCAACCAAATATTCAACTATCAACCAGGCCGGGAATCGAACCGGGGACCTAAGGACTGGGAGGCAGAGATCTTATCACTCCGCCAACCCTTCCGCTATAGCAACACAGCACTGGTTCTTACCAATCCGTTTGCGGCTTAACATTCCTGTTCACGTACCCGGTGTGGATAAAGAAGATTGCATAAATATTCAAACCTCGACAAGGGAAGGGATCGAACTTGGCAATCAGAGGTTTCAACAACCGAGCTAAGCTCGCACACACTTTTTGCAGTCTTTGTACCCAATGTGTGCTTATATTTGCCAAAGACTGGTGATGTTTCATTCTTTTCCTCATATGCAGTAACGATATGTAGAAATAGATAAGAAGGTTTTTGAAACGAAATGTAAGCAAAGAAAGTTTGTTCAGTTGATATATGAGAGTATGGAACCTCTTCGGGTTGCCCTGGGATAAATGAGTATAAATTATGTTTACCTGATATATCTACATTCGAGATAACATTTTTGGGAAGGTTTTGAATTGATCTTTTTCCAAGCCATTGTTGTCAAACATTTTGCTTCCTTCTTTTTTAGCCATTCATGCTGTCCGTCCACACCACGGACAGAACATGGTCGCTGAAAGAATGCGTGCCTTGCTTAATACTGAGAGTCAACCGTCGAAAATCGCTGGTAAGTAATGACTTGTTTAACCCTTTCCCCCTAAGGCATTTGTCAACATCTAAATTCTCCTGACAGTAACAATAGAAAATAAGCTGATTAGTGTTGAGAATATGAAATTTGATCATATACCAAAAAGTCTGAAAGATGAATTCTCAAGTTTTCCAAAAATACGCATAGAAATATTATTGACATACGTTAGGTGAACTTACAAGCTAATCTTTAAGCACCCTTAGGGGTAGAAGGGTTAAGGCGGGAGTACACCTAAACTTTTGTTGGATAGTGAGGAAGTTGAAAAAGATATTTGAATAAGAAATACAGTTTTGGTTTGAGAATGGTTTGGCGTATTTACATCAAATATTACCTTCAAAATTAATTTTTAAATTTCCGAAAAAAATCACCAAAGCTCCAAATTCTCTTAAAAATACCAATCTTCAAGAAAAAAATACAGCTCAAAATTCATCCGAAAAATCTTAGAATATTCAAGCTGATTCCCCCTCATACCATCTGTGTTATAAGCGATACGATTCTGGAGATTCAAATCATGGACGGAGATATCGTACGAAACATGAGGAAAAGTGGCCATAAAGCACGCTTTAGTTGTACCCGCGCCTTAGTCGCATTGCCCTTAGCAATTCTTATCTTAAATGAATCCTCCACCTAATAATAATTTGATAATTCACTTGATAATTCTGTGCATAAATCCAGCGCCAAATAACTTGGTTTGATCGTTTCCACGACTTGATTTTCTCGCGCGCCGCCATTTTGAAATGTGACGTGTTGTGGTTGTAGTGCCAGACCCCTCTCGTTCACTGCTATTGTGTTTAGCGTAGAGACTGCAAAGCAGCTCGAATTAGTTTGATCGTTTCTCGCCTCGTAAATTCTTATAACTGTAAACTCAAAGCTTGTTGATTAATTGCGTTTCCCTTGGGAATTCCTAACTTTTGGTTGCTGCCCGTTATACATAGGATAAAATATATCACGAAAGAATTTGTAGGCCTTCGTTGGAGGACACTTTACTCCGACGAAAGATTACAGACCGAAGTATTAGTACGTTCTTATTCTTTCTCGGTGTACAATTTAAAATGTTTACCAATTATGGTAATACAATTACAAACTATTGCTACTAATATTCAGTTTCATTTTTATGCAATACTGTTTTACAAGTCTAACTAGTTTTGCTCGTCTCTCGCCTAGTGAATTACAGGAACTATGTATTCAAAGCTTACATAAATTTAGAGAGAAAGAGATAACGTTCCCTTTCGTGGTTTCAAGGAAGCAGTAGCTCCTTCGCCATACCGCTAGTGTTTTCGTGTTTGAGTGTAACAATAAATACTTTAAAACCAATCAACACCCACCAATTGATCACGTGGTAATTACTCTCTTTCTCGGTTGACAGAGAGTCATCGTTTTTGTGGCCGAATACAAGATGCTTATACTCTTCGCTGCTGTCCACAGGTAGGATTTGTTTTGTAAGCGCTGTTGTTTTAGCATTCTTACTTGGTTTCCTTGACAAGAATCTTGTCCAACATTAATATCGCTACGCTAGGTCTGTACTGTGAAAGACCTCTGACAAATATATCCCCCGGACAGACTTTGACTCAGTTGTCAAGATATTTTCATTACATTTCAATCTCGATTATTGTGTCTCTAGCAATGCGATTGCTCACTCAATCTCACCTATCAGCTCATATACCGAACTGACCATATATGGAAACCGACTTTGTAATGTTGCAAAGCTGAAATATAGCTCTGGATAAAGTTTAGCTTTCATTTTCAAGCATCGATAGATTTGGAAAACTTAAGCAATTTGATGAAACAATTATTCCATTTGCGCTTGTTGGATTTGAGGTGATTTATAGTTAACTTGGGCATACGTGCCTCTTTGGCTATTTACCATCTCATATCTAACGCTCGCTCTTGGAGTAACTACTAAAACTGGGCGATTTCATTGTCGCAACTTCAGGCAGTTTTTAAGCTTGTGAGCTTGTTGCATTGTATGAACAGGATTTTTTTTCACTTTCATTTTCTTTGAAACGTATTCTCAAAGAACAACTTATAAATTCTGCCTATGCAGCGGTCATAGAAAGCAATAGAGTTTTCAAGAGCTTTGTTTGGAATGTCGTGGTGTTTAATGGCAATGCGTAACTGGTTTATTTTACAGGTGCATGGAATTGTGAATGATACGATCGCCTTTGTCCAAGGAATAATCGAAACTGAGATGAACAGTGCTACCGATAACCCTGTATCCTTTAATAACCCTGTGTAAAGAGCGTGTATTACTATCTCGAAGTAACAACAGGGCTCGAACTTTTTTTTTGGTTTAAATTTTTTTTTATTTCTTTTTTCTTAAAACAAGATTACAGGTGCAAAGAAAAAATAAACTATAAATAAAATCACAGGCTTTGCTTACTTTAGGTATATTTATACAGCCCCAACGGTTTAGGTAGGTATTTTACAAGTTACAGAAATAGCTTCCCCAATGGTCAGAGGACGGCAAACTTTACAGCGAACTCAAGTTTTCCCATTTTTTAATATAATGGCTTAAATCACCCTTTTGTATTGCAACCTGTTTTTCCGTAATTTGTAATGCTTTTAGTTTCAGTTTGAAACGTTCAAAAGTGGGTTTGCAGCCTTGGACTTTGCACATGTAGACAAAGAATCTATCAAGAAGTAAAATATGTTTTTCTGCGTTTAAATGATCCTTTTCTATGTTTTGTAGCCTAGGACAACAAGCACAGAGAAACAGGGCTCGAACTTCCTATAGGTTGCCAACGCTACCGAAAAAACGAACACTGGCTTTTGACTTAGCTTGGTAACCTGCTGGCAACTGAAAGATTACATAGAACCTTTTTGACCGATCAATATAAGAGTTATGTTTCTTATAACATAGAGGGCAAAATTACTTCGAGCTGATTGGTTAACAACGGGGGCATTTTTTCTTAACTCAGGTCAAAACTACTTAGTGCTTAGTCCCTGGTACTCTTCCTAAAATTTCCGAAGATTTTCCGAAAATTTTAAAAATCTCAAAAATGACTTAGAAACATTTTCCGAAGAATTTTTAACATCTCCGAAGAGCTCCGAACGTTTCCGAATACCTTCGAAGATTTCAGAATTTTTAAAAAAGTTATAAGATAAGAATGCCTTAGAAACGATTTCAAACCTCTTCCGAAGATTTCCGAATGTTTTCAAAGATTACAAAAACTTTACTACGTCTCAAGCAGTTTTCGAAGAAACTTGAGATAAAATGAGTTAGGTTATGGAACGCTTTCTCGTGGGATACAGTAGAGAATGAAGAATTTATCCTCGATGTCTTTAACATGTAGTCGCCTGGTTCCTCCTAAAATTTAGGATTAATATCACTAGTATTTTCAATTTTTTCCTAATTGCCCTCGTCGCAAAGCGTTTAGGGAAATTTTGGAAAATGTTGAAAACACTCGTGAAATTAATTCTCAGTTTTACTTTTCCCCATGTGATTATCTGTACTAATAAAATGATCAACATGCTGTTGAACAAATGAGGCTTAAGGGTGAGCTTTCTTTGGAATACAAACTTGGAAACAAATGCAATTATTCTTGTGGCACAGTTACACTAGCAGACGCAGTGCAGATTACATGTTGAAAGTATTTATGGCTACTAAAACTTGCGCTCAATGTACCAAATTTCTGCTTCTGTTAGACAGTTGGCTTCTTGGGAAGAAAGCTAATTTCGAGCCCTGAACAACAACTTTGAATAATTGCCACGATGTGAACATGTAAGTGCTATCAAAAATGGGCTATTCGGTTACCTACAGTTAACTAGAGAATCAGTGTCTCAGGGATAAGTGTAAACTTAGCAACTATTTTGTGAGGTTGGGGTCCGTTTGTGCCGCCAGCTCCAACCCCTTATTATATTTGCCTGGGAATTGAATATTAGGTAAAGTTAAAGCGTTTACCCGCATTTTCTCGCACTTGCGGTAGTGTTCACTACATTACCAAAGCCATTCTATTTTCGTAAGTTTTTTTAAGGCTGGTATATACTTTCATTCTTCAAGAAATCCTTGACCCTTGTACAGCTCGTGTTTGCAGAGCGAAGGGAGACAATTTCTGGAGGGAACTTCCATGGAGAATATCCTGCAAAGGTAACGCTTGACAAGAAAATGTCAGCGGAGAACAAAAGAGCAAATAACGTTGACGAACGTCAGCTTCTCAAAACTTCTGATAGCGCAGATTTTGCAACTTCCTAGTTGATCTTAGAGCTAGGACACCCTTTTAATAAAACTTTCTTGTTTTTCTATTTTAGGCTTTAGACTACCTTGCAATTGGTGTACACGAGCTTGCCTCAATAAGTGAACGAAGAATGGAAAGACTTGTTCATCCAGGTAACTATCAGCCCTATAAATGAGTCTGCATGCCCGTGCTGTATGATAGCACCCTCTTCCGAATTTTGTATGCTATTACCTCTTAAAGCCTCTCAACTCATTAACTACCTAGGGTTAAGAAGTGGTAGTGAGAAATTCGGATTCATGTTAGAGCTCGATTTCAGCAAATGCGAAGAAAAGCTTGAAAGATGTTTCATGACCCCTAGAGATTTCAAACACTTGACCTCTATGGATTCTCTTCCAGTAACGTCTGCTCGCAGCAATTCAGTTTAATAGACTCATCTGCAACCAGATTTATGGCAAAGTTTTATCTGAAACAAAACACTCATGGAGTCGAAATGCCACTATCTCCTGGCATCGAGAAACGTGCCACTCCAAAATAGATTTCGTATTTTCTTGCCTCCTTTTGAATTCCTATGTTGATCAACTTGAATTGCTCCCGAGAGACGCAAAAGACAAAAGATGAAGCGGTCCTGTTGGTAACCTGAACAAAAGGAATCTTCAAGATTTTGAGGGGAACCAATATGGCCCCTATGAGGTCACGTGAAAACGGAGACGACTTTTTGAAGCTATCTTCACGTTAATATTTTATTAAGATTAAGTTAAGCATTAAGTTGTAAGCAATTGCGATATGGAGTCGCTAGTCTACTTGTTTTTATCAGTTTGGAATCTCTGAATTTGTAATCGATACCTATTTTATGCGTGTAAATTAATCCATTGCAAAGTCTTTTGGATCAACCTTGAATACCAAAGTCAAGTTATTGACAAATCGGGATTTGATTTGACTTATTGGCACTCGTGAATATGGAACCTTTTGTCAGTTTAAATGGAAATCTTAATAGTTGAAGAAGAAATTGAATGAGTCCCGTCAGTGATTTTTTTCTGAGCTTTTAACTTGCGAGTAAGTTATTTTTTCTTCAACTATATAAAGTATAGATGCAATATTGTACAAATCGAGCGAGCAGTTTGCGAGACGTATGTCAAGCGGGAGTAGACAAGAACTTACCAGTGATTCGGCTCCCCATAGCTCAGTGTGTAGAGCTTCTGACCGGTTGTTAGAGGGTTTTGGGTTTGATTCCCGTCAGTGACTCAGAACTTTTTCTGAGCTTTCAACTTGTGAATCAATAATTTGTCAGTTTGTATCAAAGCACTTTTGGCCCTCTTAGGTTTGCATGAGGTGATTAGCAGTATTTTCGGTCAGCCAAGCCAACTGAGTTCTAACAACAACGAGATTTTTATTGGAAGACTCATTAACCTAAGACTCCTCTTCTTTCTCTCAGCTTACAGTGAGCTACCAGCTTTTCTAGTGAAAGAAGGTGGATTAAACTCTGGTAAGTCAAGCTTGTTTTTTCTTCATCAAGCAGGTAATTATTGAAGAAAACGGAAAATACTTCCATATCGAAACAAGGAAAGAAAAAAGGAAGATGTTGCTTTTGTCTTTCCTTGCCCTACTGTCACTCAGTCAATGATCGAAGATGGCCTTTGGTTTAGGAAGGGAAAACATTTTAAGTTTCCAGTCATTCCTGCATGGACACCGAAACGCCGGCCTTGCATACTTTTTACAGGGCTTTTGGTCGAGGCAAAGTAAAAACTCGATATTTCTCTGCCTAGCCAGTGTTTCCCCTCATAGTCTCTTTTTCATGAAGTATTTTTGGTAATACTCAATAACTATCACTTTTTTTAGATGCTTTTCCCTCAATTTCTGCAACTGGTTCTTCGTGACTAGTTGTAAGCAGACTCAAATGCTTCTGACAAACTTTATTACCGTGTCGAATGCATTCCCTAATCTTTGATTACAGCTAGCGCTACTCAGTAAAACTAAAAGTCCTCATCGGAACTTCAATGTTTTTGTGTTTGCAGGATTCATGATAGCACACTGTACTGCAGCAGCTCTGGGTAAGTTGCTTTTGCCATAATCGTATTTTGACCGCTACTGTCGCCAACAGTTTTGTCTTCACCGTCGTTATTTATCGTGATGTTATTTCTATTTCGACTTTCATCATCAACCCAGTCATTACAGACGCCATCATCATCGTCGTCATCATCATCATTGTCATCATCATCATCACCATCATCATCATCATCATTACCTTTATCCTCATCACCAACACCTTCATCATCATCATCACCATCATTGTCATCAACATTATCGTCATCATCATCATTATCATCATTGATCGTCTTCAACATCATTATCGTTATCGTCATCATCATTATCACTGATCATCGTCATCATCATCGTCGCGATTATCTCTGTTTGTTTGTCTGTTTGATTTTTGAAATCATAACAATTAACTGAAAACCTATTCTCTTTAGTATCAGAGAACAAAGTTCTGTGCCACCCATCGTCTGTTGACTCCATCACAACCTCGGCCGGAACTGAAGATCATGTATCTATGGGAGGGTTTGCAGCAAGGAAAGCTCTTAAAGTAGTTGAAAATGTCGAAAAAGGTAAAAGTTCTCCAAGTGTAGATAAATCCATCTAGATATTTTAGAATTGAAAAGTTTATGTTTAATTAGGAAATTAAAACAATAGTTGTCTATATGATTATGATTAGGATTATTGTCATTACTATTATTACTGTTATTATTATCCTGGTCGATCAGACACTTTTGAAAACTAATAAATGCCTCGACCCAATAAACCTAGTTAAGTGTCGCTAAAATCGGTAATTTTTTATTAGTTCTTGCGATAGAGCTTTTGGGCGCTTGTCAAGGAATTGATCTACTAAGACCGCTGACCACTACCAAACCCTTGGAAGAGGTTCATAAACTGGTGCGATCGGTTGCCAAGTGAGTAATAAAGGAGTTCTCTACTTTAACTTCTAACCAAGACTTCTTACCATTTTTGTACTGCATCATCAATTTACCGGAACTAAAAAGTGTTTTTTCTCTTCATCGTTACCTTTTGTTATTTGTGTAAATGGTAGGAAGGCTGACATCAGATCTGTTTGCTAATAGTTATAGTAAAGCTAGCTAAACTTACTACTTAAGTTGATAAAAAGCTCCTTGCATTGGGCAGAGGAGACTGGAGGCCTTGAATGTCCTTACGAATCCAGCAATTTCAGTCCATCGAGGTCTCCTTGTGAATGAAGTATCCGGTTTCACTGTCGGAAAATTCAAATCCGAAATACTTGCTGAAGAACATGTCACGTTTGATTTATGATCAAGTACCGAAACAAAGTCTGGTTTATAATTCTAACTAACCTTTTTAACCCTAAAGGGTTCCGTTTAGTAAAGGACCTTCGGGTTAACTTTCTTTCCTGGAAAAGTCCTTGAAGAGTGGGAACCCTTAAGGTGTTACTGAAGCCATTTTTGTCATCGGTATTTTTAAAGTTCGAAGGGTTCCATTTGACTGAGAATGGATTAAAGTGTTTACCTGACAATTTTAAGTCCCATAAATAAGCTTTCAAAATAGTGCATTCAGTGCGTACAAAATTTAAGATATACAACGGCGATTTATGACGTTACGTGGTTTTAAAGGGAGTCCAAGCTGCCCTAAACTAGCGTTTACGGTGAATAATTGAGTTTTTTGCCCAAACACTGGGCCGACAGCCTCGCAAACTTTGCCATGATCATATCAAATTGACCGGGAAAGTCAGATTGATATCCCGCCTTTCAAATCATGTGACATGAATCATATCTAATGAGCTTAAAATGTTTTTGCCGCTTTGGCACTAAGATAGGCATTTTGTCTTCGTAAACTAAACGCGAAATTTATTTTTAAAACTGGTAACAAGTATCCTAGCGGAAATTATATGGCTCAAACTTTAATTCAATTTTTTTTAACTAGTTTGAAGATTTTGCTTCCGTAGCACTTTAACAATAAATAGACAAAGCAAAAACCAAGAAGCAAAAGGTCGTTATACTAAGCAAGTATTCGTGGACAGGGTATCGTTTCAACTGGATTTCGCTTATCTTTTGTTGTTTCCCGTTTTGCAAAACTGATGTCCTCTTTGTTTCTCAGAAAATTTGACAGAGATCACTTTATGGCACCGGACATCGATGCTACCACCAAACTTATACGTGACGGCAAGGTACGAATTTACTGTTTTCGCCAACTGTCGATATTGAAGGGAAGAACATGGATTTAGCCATTGTTGGCCCTGAACAAAATTGTGAAAGCTTTTCAAAGCTAGTATTTTGCGGCTGCAGCTTGAGTTGCCACTGCCTATACTGCGTGTGATCGAAATTTGGGCTTCTTTTACAGTTGAAGTTAATGATGGCGTTTGATGGGACATTTAAAGAAGGAGTTTGGTTGATGACTTTAGTTACTTTTATGAAGAACTTTTAAAACAAGTTTGACTATGACACCGGGGCTAAAAATAGTTTGCTTGATACCAGGAATTTTATTGTAATGGTACAAAGTAAGTTTTACTCGTCTACTTTCCACTGAGGTAGTTAAAATCAATTCTTTTTGACCCAGCATGAAAAGTTCCTGGTTCCTGGTATTACTTCGATTACAAAGTTGTTTGGGAGGATTTGTATCTCGTAAAAGATTTGCCTGCTTCAGTTCACAAACATGAGAAAGGGTGTGAAATTGTTCTAAAGATTAAGATTTCTTGTATGACGACACGATAAAGTGTTGTGTTTCTTTGAACTTCTCTTTTGAGCTTATTGAAGACCTAAGTAAGGTACTGACATTAAATCTCTTTCAAAAATGGTTTTCAAAAAAATTTCCGGTTAGGACTTGGAACAAAAGTTTGGAAGTGACGTCATAAAACTGTCTTTAATGAAGAAAGTCTTCCCCTAACAGCTATGTTGCTTGTCAAAGGCATTCAGCACACCAAGTTCCTTATCAAGACTTTGTTTGCTTTGTCTTTGTTACCTCTCTTACATGCACTAGTTCCCAGTCCTACCAGGTTTGGGTGGGAGCATTTCTTCAAAGGGGTCTAATGTCAGTTTTTTACTGTATGTATCATAAAAATATAGGCTAAAATATATATCGCGAGGCTCACAACCTGAAGATAGTCAATTTAAGTCAAGTGGACTGAAAACGTTTGTTTTTCAAAAAACTTCGGTGATATGTTTCTTTACCATGTATTTTGATTTTTTTATGGAGAATTCAACTTAAAACATTTTACTGTATGTGATGTCATCAAGTTTACCGTAACGAGGTAGTTAACCCAGCTGGAAAGACGCCAGTCTGTGGTGCGGGAGGCCGGGTTCGATTTCTAGTTGAACCTCCACTTATGGTATTAGAATAACTGAGGAGAAGGTGCTGCATTTGCTTTAACACCTACATCTGTAAACGGTTAGACCTTCGCGCCCTCTCGGATAAGGACACTAAATTGTACGCTCCGGGTGGCCGATCACGAAAGGGACCTTGGTTCCTGTTGCCTGTTCTCCCGCGACCCCTTCAGTCAAAATGTCATTAGCAAATAAACAAAAGATAACCATGACCTACAAAAGGACACAGAGGGACCAGATTACAAGTTGTATCGATTCTACAGCCAAAGTGTTATGAAAATGTGTTTGATACTTAGTATTTTTCGGTTTTCTTTTTCCTTATGACCAGATTTGGGAAGCGGTAGAGCCATTCATCAAGAACTACATCAGTTGTGGTGGAGAATTTGGGGGCCATGTTTCTCACGGCTCGCCAACTTCAAGTCAGGGAGTCTTCGAAGAGACACCTTCTAAGAAACTGAAAACTGAAGAGTCTCACGCGATAAGTCTCATGTAACACAGGTTTGTCCGGCTGAGTAGTGACAAGTCCGGGAGCTGGGGCTGAGTAGTTGTAGAGTGGTACTACCCACAATGCATCGCTTCCTCTGGTTTGGTCAATCCGTGCTTGGCGAAACTTAGATGTAAAGAGTGTTAGACGAACTTTCTATGTGCCTTTTACACAGCTACTTTTTTTTCGTTTATAACTACTTGTACATATCGAGGATTAAGAGTGTGTTGGCGGCACTGAGTTTTACTCCGTGAATGACTTCAGTCATAGATGATATAAGGTTTAGGAGTAAGGTGCATTAATTTGGCTGTAAACTTTTGGTGTATGCTTTAAGTTATAAGTTTTATTTATAGTTTGTTTTTATTTCTTATCCCGAGCTCGAGCTCTCGACATTTCGATTTAAAGTTGGCGCACTATCCTACAAAATCCTGAACTGGTTATTTAATTATTTGTACGTCACGAATTTCAGACGCATGCAAATATTTGGAGTTTTGAGCCAATGAAAAAAAAACTTCGCAGGAGGCAGATGGTTAATCGTGATTGGTGAAGTTTAACATTGCTTTTGTGCTGGCAACTGTAAAATAAAGAATTTATTCAGATATCTTAATGTTGCAAATGTGTTTTTTGCTCTCGCCCCCAATTTTTATGCGGCAAAAATATATCACAAATAACAAATGGGCACACTTAACCCCTTTGAAAAAAATGAACGCTTTGCATTTAATTTATAAGAAAACTCAAACCCAGTTTAAACTCTCAATCTGACTCAATCCGTGCGAAGCTATCACCATCTCTTTTATTTCTTTTTCATTTTTCAAAACAATGGTTACATGCATTTAAATTGACTCATATCTCAGTTTAAGTTATTTACATATATCACTTCATTTTAGCTTGACAATGGCGTCAGTAAGATGCCGAAACGTTGCTCGGCCAATATAGTTTCACTTATATTTTTGTTAAAATGTTTGTCCCGATCTTCCTTAACTGTTAATTCTGGTTCTTTTATCTCATTTCTCACACTTTTTCGAAAAAGAGGATGTGATGTTGAGTAAACGCCATGTTCTTAAGTTTATGAGGCAATAAAGTAACTTAAGGAACCTGCTTGCCAAAGCTGTTTTTTGATAATATAAGTTTAAAAACACCCATCATTATAATATTCTACAAATGTAAATTCTAATTTAAACAACTACAGACAAAAACTGTTTAAAATTATATTACTTAATTAAAATTGAAAATAACAAAACAGTTTTACTGTCAGCAGGATTCCCAAACTATGTGTATTCCCAGAATCGGTTTCCGTTCCATTAAATCATATACTAATTTTAGAGCAATTTAGGGGGTTCATTTATTGATAATTTGCAAGAATGAGTAAAGAAATAAAAGGCCTCGGTCAATTGCATGGAGCTGCCGTAGCTATCGCTCCGGTCTCGCCAGTCTCTATTCAGGCAGAAAAACTCGATACTCACTTCCGGTCTTCCATTTATTTTCCATGTATGAGTGGTTCGACCATTGCAATCAGACTCTGCGTAAGATTTGTTTGCTCATTTCCTTTGTCAAAGACTCGGTTGGAGTGCGTGCGGTCGTCGCGAGTGGTTTTCGAGAGAAAGGTTAGATAAGGTATGAATAATGCATCAAATTTACAACAGGAAGCATTCATCAAACATCCGAAAGCTCCAACGAGCTTTTGAGGAGGGCAATGTGCTTTTATCGCTCTTTGTTATGCAACGAAAGCGTCGCTGTCAACTTAAGGACACAGTCAGTTATTGATCGAATTCTTAGCATGTTAGTTCAAACAATTTAGTACATTGTAGGAGAACTTTACCCATGCACACCTCGAACATCAGCTAGCGCTTCACTCTTTTTAAGAACTACTAGTTTTACGAATAATGAAAGCAATGAAACAGTCCGACTAAAGCAATAGAGCTGATTCTTTTGACAGTTCCACGTTGCGACGTTAGATGTTATTGAAACATGGCGCCTTCATTGCATTGACTAGTGCAATCTTTACTCATTTTTGCAGAGTTTTAATAAGTGAATCGTTTTAGAAAGTACGTTCGAAATCCCAAACAGATGTTTTTAAACATATTAGAAAACAACTTTGGAGCGCAGGTTCCCTTTAACGGGACTTAACTTTGGTCTGAACTGTCGTGCGCGTATTTACAGCATAATTGATAAATTTCTTGATTATACAAATGAGTTTTATAATAATAGCGGATGCTTAGCAGTTTAAAAAGTTTGTTTATTTAACATTTTAGATTACAAGGTCCTACATTTTCTGGTTACGATTTTTTTTTCAGGTGTAGAAAATAACTCATAAAGGGTTAACGAGTTCCTACAGAATCCATTTCCGTCCGACAGTTCGAAGAAATACACAAAAGTTAAACCGAGAAGCTTCAATTCATGTTTGAAATTAACGAGATTCGTTAAAACAACCAACAAGAGAAGATCGAACAAAAACTCGTATTTCGGCTTCAAGAATCAAATTCATCTTCAGAGTGAGGAACATAAACCTTATCTTTATCTTTAAAATAAAAACAGCGCAAATAGTGTCAAATTTAATAATTTTAACAAATGGATTCAGATGGTATTTATAGATGAAAACGGAAAAGAGCATGTTTCAAAGGAAGGTGAATAGGTGTGCCCAAAAGGTCGTGGTGAGAATGGTATCTAGAAAGTCTTTATAACGACGCCATATACTTTTTCAAAGTGCCTATGAAATGAAAATTTTTTATGAGCTCATGTTAATTCACGTTTTAACTCCAAATTGTTCGGTTTGAGTTGCGTTCGACCTTTGTCTTTGTTCCTTTCCGCGCGAGGCCATGACGTAATAAACTGTGAAAGCTGAAAGCAATGGCGGACCAGACAAAGAAGAAAGCGAAGAAAGGTAGCAGTTAGTTGTAACTTGGGCGCCAAACAGTGTTGGTTTCAAAAACAATTCATATACACAACGAATGTATCAATGCACTATTTCCCGAAAAATTCAGTTTACTACGTCATCTCGTCCCTAATCTTCTTACTTTATGGGAACCCCTTTTTGCCAGACTTGTCTCAATTCAACTTATTTTTTGCAGTTTTTTCTCTCTTATCCCTTTTAAAGACAAGATAAAATGCAAAATTATGAAAAAAAAACTTCGTTTCATAGGCGCTTTAACTTCTTAAAATTCAAATTGATGAACCGTCTCAAATCTAAAGAGGAATACCATACCATAATTTTGTAGTTGAATACTGATTATTTGATTACTATTCCTGCTGAGGAACACGAGTTTGAAATCAATTTTTAGTTAATAATTGCTTTTCCAGTTGAATACCCTTTTGTTTCCAATGCTTGATCAATGCTTTGACTGACATGTGCCAAGGAAGCTCTATGAAATTAAATTAAGATATTAGAGATAAAACTAAAAGTGCTACATATGCCATTTTGTCGTTGGTATTTTTGTAGTTCTAAGGGCTTTTCCAGCACTTCCATTCAACTGTAAACAGATAAAAGTGCTTACCTGACCATTTAAGCCCACGCAAGAAGCTTTCAAAGTAGTGCATTCAGTGCAAACAAAATTCAAGATTAATAACGTCGCACGGTTTAAAAAAAATTCCAGCTGCTCCTAAGCTAGCGTTTACAATGCTCCAACGAGTTTTGTGCTCAAACACTGGGCCACCAGCCGTGCAAATTGCTTCATGATTATATGAATTGGACAGGGAAAGTAAGTTTCAAACCATGTGACATCACACATAGCTAACGAGCTTAAAGAGTATTCGCTGCTTTTGCGCTAAAATAGGCATTTTATCTTCGTAAATTCTCTGCAAAGTGTATTTTCAAAACCGATAACAAGTGTTCCATTGGAGATTGTACGGGTTAAACTTCAATTTTAGATATGTTAAACTAGTTTGAAGATTTCTTTTTCTTTTTAAAGAGAAGCTAATTACTCTTGCTTAACAAAGCACAGTCCTTTCTCCTCAATTGCACCAAGTATACAAGGACCCCATTACAAAGGAGATATTTTTGCCCACACATACCTAACAGTCTAAGTTATATAGTTCCTTTGTTTGATGAGATAAACACGTTTAAATGAAATCACAGGTCGAAAAGTCTAGATGCGTTGCCTTGGAAAGTGTTCTTTCGAAAGGTACTTTGAGGCGTAAGCGCCCCCTGTGAGCGGAGATTCCTATCAATTGTAAATTTATTGCTATATTAGGATAATCTAAGTTAAGTTGTAAAACCCAATATGTAAGAGATATAAACACCATTATCTGAAATAAGTGGTCCAATTACCTTCAAAATACCTTACCTTTCGGTATGAAATGTGTTCAAACATCTTGTATTTTGACCCTTTACTCGAAAAAATGCTGTCAACGCGTCTCAACAAATCACAGCTCTTTTCTGACTGGTTGAAATTGAAAGCAATGCATTGAGGAGTTCGGTAACACTGATCGCTACAGTGTAGTTCAGACGAAGCAGAAGTTGACGAAACTACTTGACCTTTTAGAGCTTTGCCTCCAATGCTTCGGTTAGCATCAAGGTACTTCGTAGCGGCACACACATTGTCTACCATAGCGTTCGGTATGATACCTGCATCTGAAGGTAGTATGGCTCGTGTTTATTTGTTTGCAATTGTACAGATATGCGCATTTGTGTACGTGTAGACTTAAATATTTATGTGATATGTATTTTTGAATCCGCCATTGTTTTTGTTTAAAAAACCGGCAGTGTCACTTGATAGACAAAGAGTAGATTAGCCGGCACTGAAGCATTTCTGATATGATGCTAGCTGATTTTTACTAAAACAAGTTGAATTGAACTTTATTTATGCCACTTAACATTTTAAATAATAAATACAATACAAAATCACTTTTGATAATATAAATGGCAAGAAAGCCCATTAGAGACTACAAGAGCTTATTCAATTATGGGCATTCTCAACTATGTTTTAGTATTTAAGTAATGTCATGACATATTCTAATGACTAAGTTATAGTTATATAAAAAAGAAGAGAAGAAAAGAAGAAAATGCACACAAAAAACAACAAAAGTGAAGCATTTCTGATATGATGCTAGTTGATTTCTACTAAAACAAGTTAGTTTTGCTATCCCTCGAGTCCTGATGATTCCTCCTTTCTCTGGGGACTACACACTTAAAGTGTATAGTAGAATTAACGCGACTTCAAGTAACGCAAATTCTTACGGCGGGCGTTAATTTTATGGACCGCGTTAAGTAACGATATAGCGATCCGAGTAAGAGCTAGGGAGGTCAACGGCAGTGGAAGGAATGTAGGTGCTAAATGCAATATTATTAAACTGTTGATCTGATTGGCTTAAAATTAAAAAATGGACGATACCTTCATGCAGTATTATTAAACTGTTGATCTGATTGGCTAAATATTAAAATATTGACGATATCTTCATAAGTAAGCTGATTTATTTCTTTCTAATTCACTCATTCATTCCTTTCTAGTTGAAACGATTCTGATTTTAAATTTAAGGAAAACTCTACGTGGGGAACATTGAAAATCAAAGGTTTTCTTCGCTTTTTTTTGGACTTCTATGATTGGCTCGATTATTATAGCACAAAAGAAACGTTTCTTCAAAATAGAGTTTCACTGCTTTTTACTTAAAAAATATGTTGTGGTCGATGTATTCTCAGTATGAATGTTTAAACAATCTGATGTGAGAAATATGGAGTGCTAGAGCTTCCCTAGTTCTTACACGGACCTTAATTCGTCCCTACATTAAGATACATTGACTTAATATAGAGGCATAAACCCAACACCTCAATCGTGTTAGTTCCCTTGGAACATTAAATATCAAAGGTTTTCTTCGCTTTTTTTTGGACTTCTATGATTGGCTTGATTATTCTAGCACAAAAGAAACATTTCTTCAAAATAGAGTTTCACTGCTTTTTACATGAAAAATATGTTGTATAGTGGTCGATGTATT
The DNA here is from genome assembly GCA_026413305.1 of Hydrozoanthus tunicans. Taxonomy (NCBI): domain Eukaryota; kingdom Metazoa; phylum Cnidaria; class Anthozoa; order Zoantharia; family Hydrozoanthidae; genus Hydrozoanthus; species Hydrozoanthus tunicans. The sequence continues at coordinate 1,814 of JAOBAT010094859.1, read as the reverse complement.
CTCAGTATGAATATTTAAACAATTTGGTGTGAGAAAAATGGAGTGCTAGAGCTTCCCTATTTCTTAGCCGGACCTTAATTTCCTGTATGATAAGATACATGGACTAAATTTTAGAGACGCATAAACCCATCATCTCAATCGTGTGGGTTCCCTTGGTGACAAATACAGCTGTGATTCTTACCTTGCAGTTTGGACACGTTGAAGCAAAGGTTGTACTGGGAATCGACGTAGTAGCAACAACCTGTCATCTTCAGGCAATCCTGCAGTGAGTTTTTCACTTGCCAGTTATCGCACCAGTGGTCTAAATACCATTCTTTCATGTGCGGACACTCTAAAGAACAACAGACATCCTTCTTGCAGAAAGCGCAATATTCACTCCTATCACTTCCAAAAATCCGGCTTTTGATGTATATTTAGTACGCACAATACTTTGTTTTTTAGATTAACTATGAATTCTAACTTTTAAGTTAAAAGTAAAAGTTCGTGATAGGAATCGAACAGCCGGAGAATATTCCGAAGTTGCGGAGAGCGTTAACAGAATATAACAGCCAGTTGAACTAAGTTTGTCTAGAACGACATACATAAATGAGATATTGTTTTTAATGAAGCCAACACCTTCAGAAGGAAAATAAAAGAGGACTTGTTTATTCCATTGGAAAAACCATCTTTGAATATATATAGTCAATAGTCTGCCTTCTTTAACTGCAAAAATCTTCCCCTCGGAGTTACCTAACACATAATTAGCAATCATATCCTATTTCTTGTATTATGGAAGATGACCGCGCAGTTCAGTACTTTAAAAGATAAATTTTACCTTTTAAAAATGTTTTAAACTTTAATTTTTACAAGAAAAATATTTTAACAGAAAATAAAAATACTCAGGATAAAATGTGTTTTGGACAAGGTCAAAGACAACCTGTTCATTTACATTTCCTAGTGTGTAAACGTCTAAAATTGCCGATAAAATCGCAAAGAGAGAAACTAAAACCTTTAATTCGACGCAAACAGTGTTGTTATAGTAGGTGGAAGAGTTTCACCAACTTTGGCCTTCTCTGAGTCACGTTTAGCAGTGTTATGCCGCAAGGCATTTACAGCTGCCTTTTCTTTTGGAAAGGTCAACTGCAAACGATGCGGGTAGAGAGGAAAAACTCACTTTTAATCCGCGAGGGTGTTGCAGTTGAACCAGCAAACACGACAAACAAAGTGGAGATACTCAACACTAACACGGCTGGAAAAACAAAACAAAATTTAGGTTTCGTTACGGTTACCTAGGCAGCAAATCTTTTATTTCAGTTTAACTTATGAGTATTTCATTGGCTTTTAGCTGCCTCAAAATATTTTAGTACATATTCTAATCTGTTTTTCACACATCTTCGTACTCATATCTGTAGTATTTCTGCTTTTAGGGACAAGTCATTATTTATCACCTGAGGGGGGGTCGGAGGATTTTGGGGGGGATCACTTGATTTTTAAGAGAGCAGAAGGGGGGATAATTCGTAACTAAAAACCCTGAAGGGGGGACCACTGAAAGATTTGGAATAATTTTGGGAGAGGGGGGTATCCAAATCTATTTGAACAATACCTGTTTGAGAGAGTATATACAAAGTTACTGCACTCACACTTCGAGTTGATAGACAGCTTTTCTTTTGCAGTCTCAGTTTGTTCTATTTTTGAAAACAAAACTTTAATTAAAAAGCGGAAGTCGTTCATTTTGGCGACTGTGCACATTTCAATTTTCATTTCGTGGAAAAGCATGTCATTGAATACCTTAGCCATCTAAATGATATCAACATCAGGAAGGATATTAGAACAAG
>JAOBAT010094848.1:0-16912 GCA_026413305.1 Hydrozoanthus tunicans | reverse complement strand
AGCAAGTTTTTTGTAAAAAGAAACATAAGTTTACCTGTATGGTATAGGTAAATGTCATGGAATTTCAGAATTTGTAATTTTTTAAAACACTATCACTTAGATACCATCACTTAGCAACAAAAACCTGTCGTATTCCCATGTTTTCCAGCTAAACGTTATCAAATAAAAGTAACACTTTTTATTACTAAATATACTCGAGTAGAAGAAGCAGGGTTTTAATAACTAGGTTAAAGTTGAGATAACACTGGTTCGAGACTGGTATAACAATACATGAACTTCAATTCTATCTCCAGGGGCGCATATGGATATTCATGTCAATTTCAGGGCCAATGCCATTGTAAAAGTGAGTGTTGTGTGCCTTTCAACCCACAACGTTTTTCACATGTTCTTTGCGCATCAATTACAGTATTTCGCGGGCTCTAAAGTTGTTGATTTATCTGTAAACTTGCAAATATTTGCCTGATTTGTTTTCGGTAGTGTAAAAAGGGGGGGAGTTGGAATCCACTCAATCCACCCAATTGTATCCGCCCCTGGTCTCTTTTTGACTAGCAACAAACTCATAGAACTTTCCACAAAGTAAATAACAGAAATACCTTTTTGCCCGAAGAGCGAATGCTTTCATCGGATGAGACATCCAGGTCCTCGGTTGATCGAGACAAGCTCCTCGACTCTTTCAGCGAGCGTCGGCCAATCACCGGGCTGCGACCCTTGATTCCTATGGCCTTAATGGCGCGACGAAATTTGTTCTTTGACTGAATACTCTGCAGATTGAAAAATGCGTTTCTTCATTAGGCCAAACTAACTTTGTAGGGGACTATAATGTCCTATTGTTCTTGTACCTAGCGCATTGCGCTGAACCTAAATAAATAAATATATTTCCGCAAATCAGAATTAAACAGTGCGTTGTTATCATACTCTCAAGTTAGCAAACACGAAGTTGTTGAGTCTTCTCTACAAAAGAGGATTGCTAAACCCAGGGCTGGGTTGTTCGAAAGCCAAACCAGGATTAACTCTTAACAAAACCTATTAGTTGTCATGGTAATTAATCCTGGAATAGGGCAAATCGTATTTTAAAGAACTGGGCCTCTGGCCTTTTTTCTCCTTCTCTTACTCTTTTTACTCACGAAGCTGGAGTCTTCCTCACCCAAAAGCGTAATTTTGATTTACTTTGAGAACGAATCGTGGGAAAAAGAAAAGCACAGAGCACAAGTTTAAGAACCCTCAAAGCTATTGCCAATCCGAAAACAATTTTCTTTTCAACGTGTTTTAAAACAGTTTTCCTTGTTCCACTATGTAACAATTTGAACCTCGCTCGTACGTCCCAAACTGGGGGTTTCTCCCTCACCTCCTCCGGTCCAACATCAAGTATTTGAGAATTCTTTTCCTGTAAATCATCCACAAGGCTCCTAAGCAACATGGCCCGCGTTCGACCCTGCAAAGATTCAGTTATCAATCTTGGTGTTTGCGTATTGTTTGTTGATACATGGCTGAGTATCTTCGCGCGCTGTGACTGGTCAGTTTTAATACTAATCGCAGCAAAAAAGACGACGACATACATAAATACACAGAACTCCTAGCACACGAGACAAGCTTTTGCTTATAAAATTCAGATTTGACATACACAGTACAGGTAAAAGGAGGAGTTTCACCACTTCTAGCGATCTTTGAGCCTCTTCTGGCGGCGTAAGATACGCAAGGCATTATGGGTAAACGTAGACCGTACTTCTTTTTCGGTACGGTCAACCGTTTGATATCTCAGAGACATTTTCCAAACAAAGACTCGGTATTTAGGTACAATCCTAAACAAGCAGCCGAACTAATTTCTTAAGCTAACCAAATTTGTGCACACATCAACAATTTTCATCAAGTTAATCTATATTTTTGTTTAGTTTCTTCAAAAACAAAAAAAATAACGGGAATTGAAAAAAAGAACTTTCCAAAATTCTCGGTTGCAATTTTGTCTCACAAAGGAATAAAAAAGAATAAAGGGACTATTTGAGTTCACTGCACTTCGAGTAGTGATTCACGGTTTGTTAAACCCTTCAACCCCAGTTGTATCAAATGGAAAATTCTTCTACCTTGGGCCGACACTTGTCATGAAACAAGTTTTGGTCAACTTACTGTGACTCTAGCAAGTTCGGCACTGCTATAAGCTGTCATCTCGGCGTTTATCAATTTGGTTAGCAAAAATTCGCGAAACCCTGGACCCTAAAAACCACAAAAAAATCTATTAATCACAAGGGGTTAGTAAATCTCAATGAAATTGAAACGGTTAAGTTGACAAAAAATACGTACAATTCTACTGGGCAACTGTGTGTCTGTATCTATACCAAACTCAACGTTGTCGGTTACTTGCATTGTAAAGAATCAATAATACGCAACAGTTAAAGCTGGCCACCTTTGAACAATCCTGCATAGTTAAATCCATTCACGAGCCAAGTGGCTCATAGGGCCGGCGCTTATCTCCGGTCTTTGTAGTGTTAAGCGGATGAGAGTCTTTGACTCCCCCTGGACAGGACACTAATCTATCGCAGGTTAGCTCCAAGCAGAACTGAGACTCAGTTATTTAGCTGAGTCGACAGAAACAAAGTCAGGTGGAGTGTCTGGCTCATGGACACAACACGGTGGTCTGACCGGGGCTCGAACTCGCGACCATAGGATTACGAGTCGAACACGCTAACCGCTCGGCCACTGCGCTGCCGACAAAAAATCCTGCATATATGGACGACGAAAAAAAGACATGACAAGAGGGGGTAAAGGAGTTATGTGGACTTTGGCTGCAAGCGCTTCCTTCCCTCCTCCCCAGTCCCCCACCTTCTCCCATTTTCTTTTCTCTTCTCCCATACCCCTCACCCCTTTGTGCTTGCTGCGCAGACTATTACGACTATAAACCTAAGTATACGAACCTTTTTAAACACTGCTGGGTTCGGAAGCTTCGGTCCGAAGCTCGGAACATCTTCTTTGGCTGTCACAGAAACCTTAAGAAGGTATTTCAAAAAGTGCATGAGTAAGTCAAAGCTTTTCTACTGTCAACTTTGTCTTCATGTTATTATAGTTATCATTATGGGTGGCTGACGTTTTTGAGCCTATAATAGCTGGGGCTTCGGTTGCGCCAAAACGTAGTACATTTAATCAGATGGTTCTAAATTAGCAGGGGGTTCAGGCGCGTACAAATTTTAGTACCTTGTAAGTCGTGTTCTTCGTGTTTGGGTTTTCCACCTGTACAACGATGAAGGCGTGCAGGAAATGGGAACGGACTGAGATGGGTGAAAAGGGCGTGTTCTCGTCCTGGAAAAAAGAGAGGATAAAATTAAAAAATCAGCAACATAAAATGACATAACCTAGGGTAGCGTATATACTAAAAGCATACCAAACACCACCTTAGGCACAAAAAAAAATCGTGGAAAAAATTGTCCGTTGGTGGCGCTTTTCTCTCTAAATAATTTTAAACAATATTTTACATATAGATTGGGCGACCATTATGTCCATCATTTTTTTACTTTCTAAAGTAGTGAAAACTCATAGCGTTGTTACCTGAAATATAATGGCCACGATATCATTTCCAATGTGCCGTTTTCTTTGAACCTGAACAAAAAATATTTCCATTGTTAAAAACTTTAACACCTAGCCCTCCAGGTTTGGGGTTGGGCGATGGGCTAATGACCCATCCCTGTAAAACTTACGCTTTACTGAAACCAGATACACTATAAAAGTAAGTTACTGGCAGAAGGAAGAGGCAAACCAAGTTCTACCAGATAAATATATTTAAAAGAAGAGGAAGGTGGAAGGTTGGAGGTCGTGGGATGAGCTTCGCGTCATTCCGAAAGACGGGTCAAAAGATAAGAAAGAGCGAGGAGGTCTTTTGCATAACACAGCGAAAAGGGGTGAGGGAAGGTAACGTAAAACCTCGTGCATCATAAAAATCTTAGAAGACGTTAGAAATATTTAAGCATATAATGCACACGATGATAATCTTGCTGATTACAATTCTGAATTTCAACGCAACACACAAGCTTAATAGTGCATATAACAAAAAGTTTATGACGGAACGAGGCCTTCCAGAGGTAACACTTCTAACTCAAAGTAAACAGGTAACCTTGTACGTACGCTGATTACCAACACGATCTCCTATTTATTAGTCCCCCTCAACATGCTTCACACTATCAAAATACACCTCAGATTTTGAACAGAATGTAAAAATGAGTCATTCATTTGAATCGTCTTTTGCTCCCTTGGATTTTTGTATATTCAGTGAATATCAAAAATTTTAATGGATTTCAAAGGTTTGACAGTTCTCGTGAAAATTTGGTAATACTGACTTTAAAAACCGGATAAAAATGAAAACCAAGAGCGCGAACCCATACCTGTTGACTGTCTCCATTAGTAAACGGCAGCAAGGTTGATACATGGAACATGATCTCCCTGCAAGAAAAATTTTGGAATTAAAGTTGAGAAACCAGGTAACAAATGAAGAAAGAACATCAGGGTTTTGAAAAATCACTGATTATTTTGTGGTTCCTTCTTCTTATTCAAGATGGTCTCCTGGATGCGTTAAACGGCTTTTCAGGATTTCTAGTCCGGACAACGTAAACGGTACTGACAACGAGTCCCAAACTGGTAGCATGTAGGATGTATAGTTTGACTGAAATTTTTTGGCAAATGTTGTATACATTGAAAGTTACCACTAACTAGCAAAGTCTTCTCTAAATGCAGACTGCACGTTTTGGTTGAGAATTGCATAATTATTTATTAACAATACCTGTTCTTGAAGACTGTATGCACCGATGTGTCGCCCGTCTGACCATATTTGACATCTAGACCACCACGAAACCTAAAAATGAAGTTTTCCTAAACGTGAGACTCAAGCATAAAAGTTGCGGCCACCATTACACGGACAGCCAGCAAGGAAACTCTCTGTGCCCTTTGGTATTTATTTTACATTTGTTTGTTTGTTGGATGTATACGCGTTAACACATTAGCTTTCGTGTGTTATCCAAGTAGGTTAGGTTTAAGAAGTATATAAGTTTATCATTGTCATCACTAAAATTATGGCTATCATCTTGTATTATTATCAATAACAGTTATTACCATCAAACATACCCCATTTTAATCAACATTGCTATAATCTCCGCTTTCTTCACCATCACTATCATCACCACCACCATCATCATTATCACCACCACCACATCATCATCTTCATCACCACCAACATCATTTCATCACCATAATCATCATCAACATCATCACCACCACCACAATCATCATCATCATCACCACCATAATCATCTTCGTCACCATCATCGTCATCATCACCACCATCATCATTATATTACTGTTTTACAGGCCTACCCTTTGAAATCTTGCAGATCCACTTTGTCCCCAAGAAGTTCAAGAAATTCGCTCATAGCTGCACTATGCGTCTTGTTGTTGAAATACTCTTCCTCTGTGGTCTGGTGTATAAAAATCCATCAACAGTTCGTCAATTCAAGTAATCAAGTCATTTTTATACGCAACGTTATTTGCAGCTACCAGTAAATAATGTCACTCTTGAATCAAGAAATTTGTTATTGGTGAATTCGCCGCTTTATGGTGCTTTTGACAAAAGTCAACTCATATAAAAGCCGTTTTCAAATGAGAGGACGGTCAAGTCGTCTCTGTCGAACAAATCGTTTGAAAGTGAACATGAGGCAAACACGAGTCGTCTGAGTTTCGCCGTCTCTTCGCCTTTTCGTGGACGACTTGTTCGTCTTGACAAACAAATCGTCTTGTGTTGCCGTCTCAAACTCGCGTACTTGTCGAACGGATAGTCGCACACGTTGTCCATGTGTCAAGGAAGGAGAATGGATCTAGCATAGGGCGACATTTATCTGTTGGTACACCAGGGGCCGGTTGTTCGAAAGCCGATTAATTTTCAACCAGGATTAACTCTTAACAAAACCTATTGGTTGTCATGGTAATTAACCCTGGATTAAGCTAATCGTCTTTTGAATAACGGGGCCCTGGTCCCTAGGCCCGGTTTCTTAAAACCCCGATAAACTTAACCCATGGTTAACTCTTAACAAAATCAGTTGGTTGCCATGGTAGTTAACCCTGGGTTAGCACAAATTGGCTTTTGAGGAACCGGACCCAGCTGTACGTGTGATGTGGGTTTCTGACGGCCAGCACAGGACGATTTGTTAGCCTCCCTTTCACACAAAGACGAACAAGTTGTCAGAAGGTTTGTCTGTCCTCTAACGCGAAAACTGCTAATATATACATAATGTTTAACATAAGAATCTACAGCTAAAAGCCTAAAACCTCATTAACTCCTATTCATTAGAAATATCGGTCTTAATAGCATGACAGAAGTATCAAGTCATTACACGTGTGACTGGTCCGATCAAATAAAACGTGACCTACTGCATGCTCTGCATTCTTTACTAAGCAATAAATAGACTTTGGTAGCCAGCCAAAAAAACTCTTTGAAAGGGCGTTGGCTACAAAGCAAAACACTCAAAACTTAATACTTGAAACTAAATTACACTCATTCTGCAAGGTAATAAATCAGATCTGCTTCGGAAGGCTTGACAAGATTGAGTAGAATAGCAATGAGTAAAAAACGGGAAGCCATTATCAACTATGACCTTCCTGGCTGCAGAAGCTTTTAAGATATGCAATCTGTAGTTTGTGAACTATGAAGTACTTCATACCTGCCCAAACTTCTGATATATAACTCCAAACTTAAAAGACTGAGCCAGGTTGTGTTCATCATACTTGACTATCAAATCAGTTGCCTGAAAAACAGAAAAGCCAACATACCTTTCATTTACTTTGTTCATTCACAAAGAATGATTGGAGTATTATCATTATCATATCTTGAACTATTTACCTAACTTCATCGCCACTAATAAAGAACCAGTATCACTTGATTAACTAGTTGTTTAACCCGGCAAGAAACACCTAATATAACAAACAGGGCTTCTCTGTTTGAATACACATCTTTGACTTTATTTTTAAGCCGTGGCTACACGGTGCAACATTGCCTGCAACGTTGCATGCAATGGAAGAATTTCACCATGTAGCCACGTTTGAAATCGTTGCACGCAACGTTGCGCGAAGTAAAAACCGATCCTACTCGTGTAACATTGCATGCAACGGTTTCACCGAGGGGCTACACGAAGGGTTTCAGTTGCGCGCAACGTTGCTTGCAATGTTGCACCGTGTAGCCTCGGCTTTACTGTTAATGAAGAGATGGTTATCGTGTTACGAATGCACGCTGGAAGTTGGTAGAGCACGAGAAAAGCGTTTGAGTAGCACGAGACGAAACCGAGAAAGTGCATAAAGTAGCAACCTAATGAAACGATTGTCCAGATGCACGGCAAGCGTGCGTTCAGTTTGTAGATGCACGCTCGCGTCATACAAAAAGCGCACGTAAAACGTCTTATAGGTTTTATTTCAAAAGGGGCATAACACAGAATTGAGCAGTGTCGCACTCTTGTCTATGCTGCAATGCCTTCTGTGAGCTTTATACCAGAAGAGAAAAAAGTAAAGTATCCTTTAGGCGCTTGTACAACTACACGTCAGAGTAGTGTGTACACGTCTCATTTACGTGTTAAGTTTGGCGGCAAACTCTACCACCTGTTTGCGGAGAGACAAACTGTGAAGTAATATTAAAGTGTAAAAAATAAAAAATAAAATAAAAAACTCTTTGAATCTCTTTATTGAATACATAAATACAGCGTCGTCTCTCTTGTGATAAACTTAGTCACACGTTTCGCATAACTTCAGTCTGACATTCAGCCTGATTAAGTCCGAGAACCAAAAATAAAAAATAGACGTCTAGAAAGAGACTCAAACAGTTTTTTTGTTGGAGAGATCTGTGTGATTAGCTGGTTTTGTTGACGTGCTATAGCGTAGTAAGTTTTGCAAAGTACTGGCTTTACTTGTACTTTCTTTGCATCGCGAAGAAATTTCTCGATCAATTTTTTTAATGGAACCAAATATTTGAAACTAGAAATACTGTACCCGCTGCTTATCCACAAAAACTGAGAAATGCGCGTCGTTTTTTTAACTGGATTGAGGCCCTTACAATTTATAAAACCATTAAGTAGAAACGAGAAAGAAACAACACCTACAACAGCACTCTAAACTAAACGCCAAAGCAATGAATTAACTTTCCATATTCTGCTTTTTTAAGCAAATATCAATATTAATTGGACATATCTCTATCCTGTACCTTTGGATAAGCAACGACTTGAAAACTGTCCATATTATCATCTTCTTCTCCAATCATGTACTATTGAAAACGTAAATATAACATATTTTAAAACAAAAACACACATTTACATTTATGCAGTAAAATATACATAGTATCATTAAAAATAGAGGTAAAAATATTTTCTAACTGATATACACTGGGACCTCTCTTTCCTGCAAAGAAATTCAGTAAACAAATACTCTAACCTGCCTCGTAGCAAAACCCTTTGCCAAGCATTACTAGAACTGGCCCCATCCCTCGAAATGAATGTGTTCTCTATCTCAACAAACTAATCACATCATAATCAAAAAGGAATGAAGTTTCAAAATGCAATTCATTACAGTATTAATATTAGGGATTTCGGATAACTGTCAATTAAAGTTATTTTTTCATCAAATGTATATCATACAGTTTTTCCTTGCAACTGCACTATTTCTTCCACACACCACAGTATACCACACTGATCATGCTATATAAAGCAAGACGGTCCATCGACGTGCGTGTGACATTGATTTGCCGCATTTACCAACTAAGAAATTACACTGTACGCTGTTTTTGTGTTTTCTAAGGCTTCTCTTGTGAAATTTTAATCTTCTTAATCTTCACAATACTCACAGAGTACTACCAGAACTAACAATATACAGTTACTCTATAAATATTGACTAAATACCTTAATAATCTCCTTTGGCCCAGGATTATCTGACAAATTTTCAAGAGGAAGCAAGTCTGTGATTGTCCTATCGCTCATCCTACGGAAAGTGTTTACAATGTGTCTTACTACTACTGAAATTCAACTCTGAAAATGTACAACATAAGTACTGGAGCAGAATGTCACCAGCAAAAGTGACAGTAATGGGAAGCGGGGAGCTGAGTTGTCGTTGTTGGCACTACAGAGTAAGTTTTAGATGGGAAGGGAAGGGGGGGGTGTTGGGGCACTCTCGTGAGTGCCACAGGCATGACTTTTTTGGGAGGAGGAAAGTTCAGGGGCATTCTCCCCTGAAAAATTTTGAAAATTTTTTGTTACTAGAAATGCATTTAAAATTAAAAATTACAAAAACATGGTCATTAACTTCTACTGCCTGATATTCAAGTTCTTCATCAGCCTCACACTGTTTGCACAGTCTTGTCCTAAAAGGAAGAAGAATGTTGAATATATATGTCATACATGTACATGTACTAAGTTACTATGGCAATTCTTACCGCAGTATTACTCTGAGAAAGCCGTTATCATTCTCTTCATCCTCAACTGTTAACAAGTTTTGTAACTCTCTTCTGACTGACAAAACCAATGGTCCAAGTTTGTCATCATCACAAAAATAATTCAGATGTTCCTGTAAAGAAAACTTCATATGTTTAAGGGGAACTGAACCCAAAAATCAACATCTTTTAAATGAAATACTTCAAGGTGTTGAGAACATGCCTAAAATATTTTTTCTCGTGTCGCACTGATTTTCCCAAGAAATTCTAGCTTGTATGTGCATGTTTCGGGTCATTTGGGGTCATTGAGCGTGAGCACTTGTCAAATGCGGCAAGTATTGTGTTTTGAACTCTAATTTCCTTGAAAGTCAGTGTGATATGAGGAATTCTTTTTAATATCATTTTCATACTCAGTTAAAGATTTTGTTTGACAAAAGTTGATTTTAGGGTTCAGTTCCCCTTTAAACAAAGATTTTAAAGAGAAATTCTTAAAACTGCTCGAAACACAGGACAAACCAGGAGGTTTGGGGGGGGGGGAGGGGGCAGGCCCCTCTAATAAATTTCCAGTTAACAATAGTAACATTTGAATAACAATTAAATTAGGTTTTATATTAAACTATTACTGCTGGGCTACTGTGCCACTGACAATATTGAAGTACAGTTCTGGTACTAAGCTGAATAAAAAAAGAAAACGTCCTTACTTTCCCTAAGAACTGTTTCCTAAAGCTGACCATGCCTTCATCATCCTCGATCCTACAGTAGCTAGAATCATATGGTAGCACAAACTGTTCCTGGCTGTTACCATAGAACCGGCAAACATGGTTGTTCCCCTCAAGCCAGTACTCCCCACCAACGGGCAAAACAACCAGAGGATATGGCCCTGGTGAGTCTAAAATCTGAAGGATTGAAAAGCAAATGGGATATACTTCATGAATACTTTCCAGCATTGGTAAAATGAGTACAAGCACACATGGGCTACTTGAAGTGCATGTCAATTTGCACAGGTCTACATCATTATTGTTATATATATGAACCATCATTTGTGTTTTAGCCAGTTTATTGTTTATCTATATATATACATGCTTCCAGTCTTTATAAAACACCTTCAAACATAAATCCATAAGGAAAAGGTGCTATATAAAAACACAGTGTTCTTGCCTGGTCCAGTTGTAATGTTAGTTATCACTTTGATACAAATTCTGATTGGCTAAAACTGGCTTAGAAACTGGTCTGGAGTCACCATAAAAACTGTCATACTGCTGACAAAGATATACATGACACATCACAAGTTTTTGATCGACGTGGTTTGAACTTCAAAGTCTTTATGTAAAAACAAATCTTGCAATTTTAATCAATGATTCATCCAACCTGAAATGGAACCTTGAAAAATCTCAAGAAAAAAGAAGGGTGTTAGAGAAATTAGAAGGCTGTGGGAAAATAACAGAAGGGCGCCGCCTTGGCCAGAACACTGTAATAACGGGTTCAATTAATACAAGTTTATTAAAATGGCTTTTTAAATTATAATAATATAATGCACTATACCTCTTTAATAGGGTCTAGGGGTTGAGTGTCCACACTATCATAACTGCTATCAGATGGAAATCCATGGGTCTTCACAGTCCTTGTACCATTCTGAACAATGAAAAGCATTTCCTTATCATCATAATTTTGTAACAAATGATTCTGCTAGCAAACTGAGATTAATTCTGCATAATGACTTTGTAGTTCAAAGAGTTTGACAAATAAGTAGCAACTGGAGAATACATACATGCTTAGAACTACAGTAATAAATTTGAACACAAATACTGTTTGTGATGGAGATATATGAAATATAAAGCAGACGTTCGATAGAAATGATACAGCAAGCTACATTGGCTGATGTGAGGTCTACGAGAATTAGTGTTTAACTATACAGTCCTTTCAATTAAAAGGGTAACTTAAATTGCTGTTTTTAAGCATTAGGACTTTATTCTCACCATTACTGGGGGCTCTTCCTTCTTAACCAAAAAATCGGGTAGTTCACACCTTTGATCATCAAGTCGATCCGCCTAAAGAAATCAATGAATCAATGTGATCTTTAATAATCATTATTTTTTTATTTAAGTTTAAATTTCACTCTAACCTAAAATATACAAAGTTCTGTGTACTTTGTTTATGCATTGAGCCTAAGTTTAAGATAAGTAATTCTCACCAAGCTAACATTATCTGAATTCCAGAAAGACAACAACTGATAGTCCCGAGTCTTGAACAAGGAGAAAAAACAAGACTCCGCGACTCACTATTAAATGTTCAAAGATTTCAGGACTGTAATTAAGCACCATTTGGAACTATCCACGCTGATAACATAATCTGTCAAAATGGTCTTCATGTAAAAATTATAGTTTTCTAAAACTTTTAACTATCATTGCAAAAAACAATTTTAAACATTGTAGAGCTTAGAATTCTTTCAGCCAAATTTTCGAGATGTTTTGTAAAATACAATCTTAACAGAAATACTTGCCTGAGCAAAGTTAAAGCATTAGTTAAAGTCCTGAATGAGTGAAGGCCTGATCAAGCAATTTTAGCACTGCTTGTATACATCACAGCACTTGTAGATCTTTATTTCTTAAGCTATAATACTACAACATCTTAAAGTATTATCACTTCAAAGCTATTAATAAACATATAATATTATAGTACGTGAAGAATCCTCTTTCACCATATCAAATTTGATTCCCCACATGTTCAACTTGTGTACAAAATGATCGAGAGAGCGATGCGATTTTATTTACAAACACCATTTCCAATGCTATAAAGTTCGTTCTTAGATTTCTTCACCATTAATTAACAACACACCGAGTACTATTTCGTTTAAATGTAATCTAAGTGCAGCAAACAAGATCAAAACTAAAGTTGGAATCAAAATAAGTGCATTAATTTTCCTCGGTGCATGTTGCAATTTTCACACAAGTCATGCGTTCACGGAAAACACTCGACTTGTACCAAGGTTCACGCGGACAAATAAACTACAAACTACTTAGTCCTTACCTGAAATCGTTCCAAGAGTTCAAAAAACTCTGGTTGTTGATCCTAAAGAAAACCAGTTTTGAAATTTAGTAATTGAAACAACAGAAACTCTCCAGACTGGTGAATAACTTTCAAGTAATTTTCATACCTCGGCGATAAGAGTTTACACAGAAGATGCGATTAAGAACAAAACTTGCTGTCAGAACGAGAAGACGACAAAATGAAGTGCTGGTAATTATTTTACTTAATCCTTTAGTTTGTGATTCTGACAAGATTTTGAATTTCCATAACAGCTATTTGCAAGCTGGCCTGGTTGTGTGTGTCGTTCTAAAAAAAGGTATTGCATTACGGATCTGAGTTAATTAATATTCATCCATTGGCTCCGTGTTGACGTGCACCAATTAACATGTTGAAAGCCACTCAAAAAAGAAAGGTGTCAGAAAACAAAAGAAGCCCTTAATATATTCTAGAAAACACAGATGCCCAACTCCTGCTGTCATCTCAACTGTGACAAAAAGGAAATCTTTTATTTCAAGATATTCACTGACATAAGGGCAGTTTTTAGTCACACCAGGAACGTACGCTATGAACAGAATGGTTTAGAAACAACACAGTTTAGGTGAAAAATGTTAACAATGACTTTCAAATGCAAAACCACCTGCAACATTTACACATGGATTAAAGTTGTTTTAAACTTGAACAAAAAAGTAAAAAATCAAATGCAAAATAAATTGACTGAAGATGAAAATGATAAAACAACAAGAATTGTTAAACATATGATAAAAAATCTGATGTTCTTTATCTTTGAGTCTTCAATATAATCACATTATTTCATTGCTGTATTCCTTCTTGAAAGCTGTTAAAATATTATTTTAAATTAGTCCTTAAAGGACCAAGTTATTTACCTAATGTATGGTACAAAAGAAGAGTAAACCAGGTGAACCCCCCTCCCCCTGAAAAATATAATTCACTCTGCATATAAAATACCAAATGAGCAAAACTATTGGTAGCAATGAATATTTCAATTGAAGGTCTAGTGCAAAAATGATGTAAGTGACTTTTGATGAAGTGCTCAATTCTCCCTATGTCACCCCTGCTATCTCTTGATAACTGTTAAAGGAGAATTGAGTGTTTCATACATTAACTGACATAAGGGCAGCTTTTAGTCACACCAGGAACGTACGCTATGAACAGAATGGTTTAGAAACAACACAGTTTTAGGTGAAAAATGTTAAATTTAAAATGTTAAATTTAAAATTAAAAATGTTAAATTTTTCACCTAGTTTAATTAACAGCTTTGATAACTGTTAGGAGAATTGAGTGTTTCATACATTACAAAGTCACTTACATCGCTTTTGCACTAGGCTCTTCAAATTGCTGCACTGAAAATGAGCAATTATTCTAGCAAGCAGTACTTAGTCTTAGGTATTTGAAAACTGAATTACAAAATAAAACATAATATTAACTACCAGCACAATGAAATTTTGTTCCTTTTGTTAAAATGCAATGCAATTTCTTACCAGTTCATCTTCAGACTCCATGTTTAATCACTACCAAGGCTGTGATTTAGGAATGTGTGTTGCAACAGTTTTCCTTTTCTTACACTCTTTCTTCATCTGGAATTAAATTTATTTGATCTGATCAGATGCGGTAATTGATTTAATATATAGCTCATTAACGCTTGCTGGACACCTTCAGAAGAGACCCATGGGGAGCAAGGGAGGTTACCCTTTTCTCCCCCTCCTCACCCCTCCCCCCTCCTTTCTTCACCCACTTTAGACCAACATCACTTACACAAGTGCACTGCTAAAATATGTCAGAACAGTTATAATTATTTTTTAACTCCTTTACTTAAAAAAAAGATTATCAGAAAAATAATAAAAATTGTTAATTGATTAATTTTAGTTACTCCTTGTATGTGTCAAAATAGATATAAAAGCCATTAAAGTGCTATTAAGCTTCAGAATAAAAACTAGACCAGAAGATCCTTCTATCTAAAGCTCTTCCAAGGGTTATGCACATGTTCCTAAATTTGAGCTCCTCCATGGTGAGGTATGAGTAATTAATGTTAGCATCCTTACAACACATTTTGTTCTGTTAATTAAACATGTATGTATTGCACAGAGGCAACTTTTAAAAGACAAAGCCTAAGCCTTAGGGACTGTTAAGTTTCAACAACAACTTCTTAAAGCAAAGGCCAAGGTATCTGCCAGGACAAAATATTGTCTGTCCTGTCTATGCCAAGATTACTTAAGATGGCAGCCAATGAAGATGACTGTAACCACTATATTCGACCTCTGTCAAATGAAAGTTATAAACTAACAGTTCAAAATGCCTGACCTCTTTTCTATTGTTAAGGCTGCATGCCATTTACTAGAATTCCAAACTGCTTAATTCAAACATGTGTGAGTATTTGACAAAGAAACTGGCCTAATCTTTAGTTTTGCCACTGGGGTAAGCAGCATTTGATGAGTGACAGTAAGACTTAGATTGCACAAAAATTGGTCACTGTTGATTTATAAACTGGTGCTAGCAATTGAATATGCCAAAAATACACTCAGGCTAATTTTTTTGCACCCAATAACATCACACAGAGACCTACGCGATTTTATAATGGGATCGGGCCATAAATGGACGCTTTGTCAGACAAACATGGCAACCAATTTTCTGACATTGAGGCACTGAAATTTACAAACATATACAAATGGCTGAAGGTATAATTAAAAGACATGCAGATAGATAACACAGGGCTCGAAATTCTGACAGTCTGCAAGTATTTGACTTTTTGTAAGCTGAATATTTCTTTTAAAACTGCTTATCG
Source organism: Hydrozoanthus tunicans (assembly GCA_026413305.1). Taxonomy (NCBI): domain Eukaryota; kingdom Metazoa; phylum Cnidaria; class Anthozoa; order Zoantharia; family Hydrozoanthidae; genus Hydrozoanthus; species Hydrozoanthus tunicans. Next base: position 1,652 of record JAOBAT010094848.1, on the reverse strand, counting down.
TATACCACAAACTTATTTCTCTCCACACCAAGAAGAAACTGAATGGAAAACATTGCGAGCTCCCAGTAATATTCATGAGGCGCCATAGCGGATAATTGTCTACTTTCTTATCAGTTTTAAAGTTGTAGCCTGGAGGAGCACTTAATCTTTGGAACATGGCAATTCATAGAATGCGAAACAAGCTTCCCACTTTATCAATATCAATTGGCGCAGTGTTTGTATACAATAACAATGAAGCGAACAATAAACTCAAACAAAAGTTAATCAGTGCGGCAAAAACTAAGATCACGGACAGCATGTTCTTTGTCTTCAAAAGGATATTAGCGACACAGAAGTGCGACAAGAAAAGTCACGAGGGAATAAAAATCTATTATTATCAATCACAAATAAAATTAAAGATAACAAAGCTATCAAATTAAAAAACTAAATTGAATATTATAACGGTGACTATAAAAATATATTGATAAAGAACATCTTCTGAAGCCGCCCTTTATCATTCTCTACAAAGAAAGAATCATACTAATTTAGAAGAAGATCGAGCGAATCTGTTTCTCCGAAGTCACGCGCACAGTCTACGTTTTTAAAGGAGCAAAAACATCCCGAAGATACTACAAGAAGTGGTCATGGCGTGTTAACAACAGGGCTGTATGTAGCGTGATACTTGAGCTTTTTCGATTGAAAATTAAACTGCGTCGTAAAACAATCGACGAACTAAAGTTATGAGTTTTGTGCGTGGCCAAAGACCAAAACACGTCGTGGCCTGACATCTCTAAACGGCTCTATAAATGGAAAAAAAGACTTTATCCAAACAAACTACTCTCTTGCAGCTCCTTCATCAAGACACAGGAAGCTTCACAATCAAATGTAACCGCTGTTTCTGTACCTGATTCGACGAATCCTGTTTTTGTTAAATATCCATCTTCATGCTGGGGCGCCCACAGAGTTGATTTTTCAAATAGCACATGGCAATATGATTCCCGGCAGTGAAGCACGGTATAATACTTTCCCGATCAATCCAGCACAAAGAAAAGACTCCCCATTCGGCATTCGAATATAAACTAAGCAATGACAAGCTTTCTAAATAAGTTATTTCCTTACTCAAATATTGATTTCTAGAAATCTACATAATAAATTTGCGTCTGCTTTTAGTTTTTGTTCTGCAGTTTCTTGAATGTAAATAGAGACTAAGGTGTCGCGTCGAAGTCTCTTAACTTCGCCAATAAAAAAGTAAAGAACGATAACGACAAGTGTTGATACAAATGTGGTGCAATATTTTTTTAATCAATTAAAATTTATTCTTCCTAAAAGGAAAATGAAAGAATATGGAACAACTCGAAGTTACAGTGACACTCTGTGACACCCCCTATGCTCCGTCACACAAATTCAAATGAATACAGGACTAAACAACGAAAAAAAATTATTTACGGTAGCCTTGCAAAATATTTTATGAGTACAGAATAGATTTACCTTGTATTCTGAATTGCCAAAGCTGTCGAAAAAACATAAACAGCTTTAACGTAGTGTCACGGTTTGGTTTCCCTGCCGCTTTCAAGCGTCACTGAGCAACTGTCAGACTGTGCCAGCTATACTTCCCATGTGGGGGAGGGGGGGGGGGAAGGAACGGATTTTACCAACTATGGGTGCAAAATGCT